>JALLOV010000208.1:0-12260 GCA_036939655.1 Thalassiosira allenii | reverse complement strand
CTCGCCCTCCTCTCCGAACCGGATCCCACGCTGGTCAAGCACGCGCTGACCAAGTTGTTGGCGGTGGTGGACACGCTTTGGCACGAGGTCGCCGAGGCCCTCCCCGATTTAGAGGCCATCGCCGAGGGAGGAGCGGTTGGAGAGGACGACGACGAGTTGATGGCCGGCGGGGAGGTGTACGATGAGCCCACCCGCAAGACCGCCGCGGCTTTGGCTAGCAGGGTCTTCTTCCACCTGGAGGAGCCGCGGCAGGCGCTCCGCCTGGCATTGGAGAGCGGCGACGAGCACTTCAACGTGCTCAGCCCCGGCGACAGGGACGGCGCCTACGTCGAGCGGCTGGTCAACGCGGCGATCGGGGAGTACGTCTCCCGCAAACAAAAGGAGTTCGACGGCGAGGAGGAGGAGAAGAAGGAAGAGGGGGGAGACGACGAGGAGGAGCTCGACCTCGTCAAGTTGCAGAACGTGGTGCACCTGATGTTCCAGCGGTGCTACCAGGACGGATCGTACGGCCACGCTTTGGGCGTTGCGTTCGAGGCGAGGGAGGGGGACAAGGTCAAGGAGATCCTGGACAAGCTGGGCAGCGCCGAGGAGGACGCCGGCGCGGTCGTGGAGACGCTCAAGTACGCGTTGGAGAGCGCTCACAATTTGATCCCCTCCAAGGCGTTCAGGAGCAAGGCTTTGGAGCTGATTGCTACCTCTTTGAACGCGGTGTTTGTCGCTGATGCCAGCAGTGCATCGGCCAAGAGGAACGCCGCCTGCACTCTGGTCCTGTGCCGCCAACTACTGGGGGACGCCGGCGCAGTGGGGGAGATCATCGTCCAGCTCATCGACGAGGGGGACGAATCCGCCTTGCTGGGACTGCAATTGTGCTTCGACGTCATCGACTCGGGCGACCAGGCGTTCGTGACCAAGGTGGCATCCTGCCTCCCTAAAAAGAGCGAGGCGGGCGCGTCGGTGGTGGAGGGATCGAACGCGGGAGGGGAGGAGAAGGTGGAGGTCGATTACGAGGGGAACGCCGAGGCTCCCGCGGGGGAGGCTAACGAGCGGAGTGTTGAGCTCGAGGCCGCCTCTCGTTCGGAGGCGACGTGGGAGCACTTCTCGAATGCGCAGCGACGTCAGTGATGATGTACGGATGGCGAGCGTCATCGGCCTGGCGTTGGTTCTGCACAAGACGCCCGAGCGCGTTCCGGAGCTTGTAAAACTGCTCCTCGAGAGCTTCACCCCCCACGTCAGGCCCGCTGGAGCTGTTCGAGATGGCAACCTGGAGATACTGGCCATTTCCGAGAACGAGCTGACGGGGGAGATCAGCGGCCGGATCGGGCGGCTCGAGAACCTGCTGGAGTTCTACTGCTACGGCAACAAGATGACGGGGACGATTCCCAGCGAGATCGGGAAGCTTACCAAGGCGCAGATCGTCACGGTGAGTTTGATTGGTGGGGGCGCCTGGGTTGTTTGAGGTGGTCGTCATTGGTGTGGCACATCATGTGCCTTCTGTCGTCATTGGTGCACCTGAACGTCATTATGGTGCACTTGAACCATGCCTGTAATTATCTCATGCCTCCTCTCCCTCCTCTCTTCCTCAGTTCGCCGAGAACCAGCTCAGCGGTCCCCTCCCCGAGGAGATCAAGAATATGGGCAACCTCCAGACCTTCTCCGTCCACAACAACGACCCGGACACGGGGAGCCACACCGGCCCTCTGCCCAAGTTCGACACCCATCCCCACCTGAGCGAGCTTTAGTGAGTAATACGCTGTGTTTCAGACTGTCTAAGAACGATCTATTGGCTTTATGTTTTGGTACAGAATGCTAACCAAACCCTGCTATATATACCAACTTCTTTTTTGTCACGCACAGCCTCGACGGAAACGCCTTCACCGGGACCATCCCAGGCCACCTCCTCCACGGCTTCGACAAGCCCGAGTCCAACCCCGTCACGATCGGCCTCTCCAACAACCAGCTCACCGGAACCATCCCCTTCGAGTTCCTCAAGTTCGACTCCCTCACCCTCAACGTGGTGGGGAACGACATCGAGGGCTTCGGCGACGGCATCTGCGACTCGGGGAGCATCGGAGACTGGATGAACGGCCTCGTGGAGATGTACGGGTGCGACGCCATCCTGTGCCCCGTCGGGACGTGGACCGACACCGGGAGGCGGGAGGAGGAGGAGACGCCGTGCGAGGCGTGCGAGGGTTCGACGTACGCGTTCATGGGCGCCGCGACGTGCGCCTCGGAGGAGGGGCCGGTCGAGACGGACGGCGAGGAGTTGGAGATCCTGGCCGAGTTCTACCTGGCCCTGGGAGGGCAGCAGTGGGAGGGAGACCTGTCGGGGTGGGAGAGGTTCGCGGAGATGGAGTCGCCGGAGGACCTGACCCTGCCCAGCTACCAGGGGGAGAACGGGATCGACCAGTGCAAATTCCTCGGAGTGGTCTGCGAGGGCGGGAAGGTGGTGAGCATCAAGCTCGCCAACACGGGGCTGGAGGGCCTCGTCCCGTCGTCGCTCTGGGACCTCCCCATGCTCAAGGAGATCGACCTCGCGGGGAACGAGGTGAGGCTCGCCCGCGACTACGGCTTCGGCGACATCGCCAACGCGAAGAGCCTCGAGAAGGTGGACCTGACGTCGAACGACATCCAGAAGTTCACCGGCCTCGGAGCGTCCAAGACCATCAAGGAGCTCGTGGTGGACGACGCGTACTTCTTTTCCCCGCTAGATACGGAGGTGTACGAGATGGGGCAGCTGACGAAGCTCCACATGCAGTTCTCGGGGATCAAGGGGGCGATACCGGAGGGGATCGAGAAGCTGCAGCAGCTGCAGGCGCTCAAGTGAGTTGTTGTGTTGATAGTTGGGCACATCGCCGCCCATCTCTCGAGGAGACTGACTGTTTGGCTGATGTATCCCTTTCTTTACAGCCTCTACGGCAACGAGCTCACAGGAACGATTCCCACCGAGATTGGACTGATGACCAGACTTTGGCATGTCGGTGAGTTCGAATCGACTACTTATTTTCCTCCTCTCATGTAGCACTAACACCACACCATCCTTGCCCGCCGCTCAAGACTTTTCCGAGAACGACATGTCCGGCAACCTCCCCACCGAGGCGATCAAGAAGCTCGTGAAGCTCGAAAAGTTTCACGTCCACCAGTCCGGACGCGCCGGTCCCGGCATTACGGGCAGGCTGCCCTCCTTCGCCGAGCAGACTAAGCTCCACATGCTCGACGTCAACTCGAACGAAATGACTGGACCCATACCGGACGACTTCCTTAGTGGCGTGGAGGACGTGAACCAGCTGATGGAGATTGAGTGAGTCTGATATGGTTGCATAGTACGTCTGACTGAAGTCCTGTTTGTGCACTAAACGAGTTGCAATCCTCCCTATCTGTCCTCCGCGCAGTATCGGATACAATAAATTCACCGGAACCATTCCAGAGTCCCTCAAACGCTTCACCAACATGCGTCTCGACGCGGTGAAGAACGAGATCACGGGGGTCGACCCCGCGCTGTGCTCCCTCAGGGGCTGGTGGGACGGCGAGGTCGGGGAAGTCATCGACGACCAGGGCGCAGGGAAGGGCTGCGATGCCATCCTCTGCCCCGTGGAAACGTACAATAACTTCGGACGTGCCAAGGGAGGTGACAACGGAGAGTGCCTGCCGTGCCCCAATGGGCGGTTCGCGGGCGCCACCACATGCGACAGCGAGGGCGTCACGGAGGACATGGTCAACCAGGAGAAGAAGATACTGACCAAGCTCTGGGTCATGACGGGAGGGTCCAACTGGACCAAGGGGGGCACCTGGTCCTACGAGGGCGCCATTTGCGACTACGAGGGCGTGAAATGTCTTGAGACGGGCGACAACGTCAACGAGGGCGTGACGGAGCTCAGGCTCCCCGGTTTCGGTCTCACTGCAGAGATCCCGACGGATATTTACCAGCTCCCATCCCTCAAGGTTGTTGAGTTTAGCAACAACATCGTTGACCTCAAATTCGATGGGATCGGCGAGGCGTCGAATCTCGAAGAAATTCTCATAAACGACGCTGACCTGACGAGCGTGGATGGCATCGCACAAGCCAAGAAGTTGAAGAAGGTAAGTCGGACCAAGATGCACCTTAGGCATGCCACTGACTCGAGACACCAACCCTAACCGAGGCTGCATGAAACAGCTGCACATCGCACGCAACAGTTTCGAAGAAGGAGGAATCCCAGACGAGCTCTATGATATCTCAACTTTGGAGTCGCTCGCCTTGGCTTACAATGGCTTCGAAGGTTCCATCTCCCCCAACGTCAAGAACCTCGTTGAGCTCCAGGAGTTTTGGGCGGGTAACAATGATATTACAGGTGAGTTTCTCCACCACCATTATCTCACCACCTGCGACTGGGTTGAGCCTGTTCTCACACATCTGCGTATTGCTCCATTCCTCATGATGAAGGTTCCATCCCTGTTGAATTTTCACAACTGACCAAGCTTAGAAGCCTAGTGTAAGTTGAGCAGACTTCTTTTGTGCATATTGTCATCAGCCTGAGTTGCCAACGATCTCTTTCTCTGACCCTGTATCTGTATTCTCAAAGCCTGTCTGGCAATCGAATGAGCGGTGAAATCCCAAACGAGTTGGAGAACATCCCCACCCTTAAACAGTTGCACTTGAGAGGCCAACGCGATTTTGGGGGATTCACTGGACCACTCCCAAGCTTTAGTAACTCTCAACACCTTCACGACATGGATTTTTCCAAGAATTCATTGACTGGATCGATTCCTCTTGACTTCCTCGAGACGGTGCGCAAATCCAAAAGCCACGACGACTACGCCTACGCCAAATTGGACTTGTGAGTAAGACCTAAGATACCATCCTGAGTAATTGAATTCGAATGCCCACCAATTATCCGGCAATTATGCTTATCATAATGCTTGAAGTTCCGAGAACCAAATCACTGGAACACTGCCAGACAACTGGGATGACTTCGTGGGGCTGTGGATGAAGTGAGTGCACTCGTATCAGTCGGTACTACTTGATGGGCACGACTCCTCCTCGCATCTCATATTCTCTTTCCTCTTATTGCAGTTTTGCTGGTAATAGAATCACCGGCGTCTCAAGTCTGCTATGTGACGATGACGATGAGTTTATGAATGGCTTAGTGGGTAACCTGACTGCAGATAAAAAGTGTGATGCCATACTGTGTCCGCCAGGCACGTTCACGCCTGTGGGCTTCATGACTTCCCCCGATGATGATTGCCAACCATGCCCCGAAGACACTGAAGCACTTTACTATGGATCGTTGAAGTGCCAATCTGTGTCAAAGGAAAGGGAGATCCTTCAAGAAATCCATGGCCTCATTTTTACAGGAGCATCCGAGGATACCTACTGGATGTCCGACCACCCCATCTGTTCGTGGTACGGCATCACCTGCGAGGATGAAACTGCTGACACTGGTGTCACTGGAATCAAGCTGGAGGAAAACTCGCTCAGCACAGATGATACAGAGAAAGTGTCCAAGCTTTTCTTTGACCTTCCGGATCTCCAAACTTTGAACCTCAGAGGAAACCGAGGTCTTCCATTGAACCTAATGCATGTTGGGAATCCACCGCGACTTACGTTGTTACAGCTCTCTGCGACAGGTCTCACCTCCATAGCTGGCATAGGGCAAGCCAAGAAACTGAAGGAATTACACTTCACCGAGAATGATATCGAAGGCCCATTCCCTGCAGAAATATTTGAACTGACTTCAATGGAAAGGCTTTACACTTCATTCAACAAGATTTCAGGTCCCCTCCCGACACAGATTGGAAAATTGACTGACCTCAGAGAATTTTACGCGTATACAAATGAAATGACAGGCTCTCTACCAACTGAGCTAGGAAACCTAGAACTTATCGAGAACCTCGTGCTTGGTCAAAACCATTTCAATGGTCAGTTCCATATCAGACGTTGTGCCAGTAATTTTTCATTCTCAGACTGTTCTGTCTCATGCTATTCTGTGTTTTTATACCGTCGGAATGACGAAGGTACTCTACCTGCTGAACTCAATAAGCTCGTGAATTTGAAAGAGTTCTCTGTGTACTACAACGTAGAGTTGACAGGCAAAGTCTTGGATTTCGCCCAAGTGAAGGGAATCGAGAAGCTCGAGTAAGTAGACAAATCTGTTGGGTATGATATTGAATCCTCGTGCCTTAGATGAGCTCATCCATATCATCAGTCTCGAGGGAAACCATTTCACAGGAGAGATCCCAAGCAACTTCCTGGGTGGATTAGATGGAGACTACAAGTCGAATTCTGACAACGAAATCATACTTCATCTCGCAGACAATGCACTCAGTGGGCAACTGCCTGAAGGGCTGTCAAATATAAAGAATTTGTACCTCGACATTGTAGGCAACCAATTCAAGAAGGTGCCGGATTCCTACTGTCTGAATACCTTCTGGATGAACGGAAAAGTAGGCCAGCTCAAGAATAACCCATGTCATGCCATTGCCTGTCCACCAAATACCTTCAGCGACACGGGGCGCATGTATAGTGATGGCACGGAAGTTTGCACTTCTTGTGCCAGCGGTACAGTTGCATCCTTCATCGGAAGCTATACATGCGCTCACGTTGACATGGAAGCCAATGCGCTGAAAACACTTTACAGATCGACCAATGGAGAGTCGTGGGCTGAAAATGAGAACTGGATGGATGACACCAAACCCATATGCTCTTGGTTTGGAGTTGAGTGCGCCGGTGACCGCCTCGAGAATAACACTGTCACTGCTATCAATCTTCCAGAGTAAGTACCATGGGCTCATATGTTCTCGTAGGATTCTTGTCACTCACGCCTGCCGCTTCTCCCTAACCTTCTATTAGCAACTCCTTGGAAGGCACAATGCCGCATCAAATCTGGGATCTTCCGCATCTGCAGACGCTCAATTTGAAGGAAAACAGCATTTACATTGGTTTCACCAACAGTGATAAGGCGAAAAAGCTTGAGACGCTCTACATTTCTGACATAGACATTGGGAGCATTGAACACATTGGGAAACTATCAGCCCTCAAAGAATTGTAAGTTTGTTTATTTGAGTCCTTTGGATGAAGCTCGCAGGAAGCCCTCATGAATAATAATATTGTTGCAGACACCTCACAGCAAATGAGTTAAAGGGCGAGTTTCCGGACGACTTTTTTGATCTGGCTGATACCTTGGAGCGGCTGTACAGTGAGTGTTATGACCAGGCATGGTTGGCGGTTGCCTTCACTTCTGTTTTTTGCAACCCCTCACATAGGTTTCATACGTTTCCCTTGCAGTTGCCTATAATTCTTTCTCGGGTACATTGAGTGCTAAGTTTGGACAGTTCAAAAACCTTATTGATTTCTAGTGAGTTGTTCCTCAATTATCGGAAAAGCAGCCTTGTCTAAAATGGCGTCTCGCATGTGTAGCTCTAACCCACATACTCCCCCCCTCTCTCCAACTCGAAGCGCTTATGATAACGAGTTCACAGGGAGGTGAGCACCTCTCCTTCATTTATTCACCACGTGCGTTATTGTACTCTGTCCTTGAGCCTGTTCTCAATACATCTGCGTGTTTCCCCATTCTAGCATCCCGGTCGAATTTGCATCTCTACCCAACCTCCAAAACCTGGTGCTTGCTGAGAACCAGCTGTCGGGGACCATTGCAGAGGAGTTCAGTTACATGCCGAAGCTCAAACTATTCTCGGCCTACCGACGTCTGTAAGTAAAACAGGAATCTGCTAGAGCTTTATTTTCTCTTTGCACTCTTACTAATCCATTCCTGTGGTGCCATCCTCGCGATTTCAGCAAGCCCGGCCCGAAGCTCTCTGGACCCTTACCAACCTTCTCAAATGTGCCGAACCTGGAAGGGCTCTATCTTGATTACAATCACCTCGAAGGAACGATTCCATCTGATTTCTTGAAATCAAGTCTTAATACAAAGTTGATTACCATCAGCCATAACTATTTGTCCGGAAAAGTACCAACGGAATTGGCAGTATTTGATAAGCTCAATATGTGAGAATTCTTTCTTTTTTTTGTTTTTCGTGAGAATATTGACTGACTTCATTGTACTAACGTCTTGAACTCCCAGTGAGATGGAGGGGAACAAGATTACAGAATTCGACGACAGGTTCTGTGAGAAATTCTCATGGATGGATGGGCGAGTCGAAGAATATGGTTGCGATGCATTCCTGTGCAAACCTGGATACCACAGCATTTACGGCCGTCAGAATACAACAGATTCAGCTTGTATCAAGTGCGATGTTACTGCCGATAATGACAGCCCCAGTCCATATTGGGGAAGCACGTCGTGCGATGCCGTCGTTGACGAAAGAGAAATCCTGGAACTTCTTTACAGCGAGACGAATGGCAATGATTGGCACAACAACGAGAATTGGGGGAAATCTGATGACATTTGCACCTGGTATGGAATTGACTGCAGAGACGGATCATCGGTGCAAGCCATCCAGCTGGGAGCAAATAATCTTGTTGGAACTCCGCCCGAAGAACTGTTCACCCTGCGCCAACTTCACACCCTTTGGCTGCATTCAAATCCAATTGAATTTAAGTTCAAGGGCATTGGCAAGGCTAAAAACTTGGTGGAACTACGGCTGGATCAAACTGGTCTCAGGGATGTTTATGGTGTGGGGGACGCAACATCTTTGATCAAATTGGATCTTAAATACAACCGAATCGATGGTTCCTTTCCTCAGGAATTGCTCAAGCTGGAGAACTTGAAGTCATTGACTGTCACTGACAATGAGTGAGCTTTTGTTGTCACATTTTCACATTTCAAGTTGTGTTGTAGTGCCGCACTAATGTTTCCCACATCTCCATTCCACCCATCTTCAAAAAGCTTGTATGGAGCCCTTCCATCTTTTGAAAAGTTGTCAAGCCTTATTGAGTTGCGACTTGGCTCCAACATGTTTTCGGGCCAGCTCAAGAGCTTCAGTGAATTGGATGGCATTTACCAACTTGACCTTTCTGGTATGTGTAGTCAGTTTTAGCATCAGCTCATTTCCCAATGCGCCTTATCCTTACCATCACCCCCCACCTCCATCTCCGTCAACGCTCGTCAGAAAATGACTTCGTTGGCACAATTCCCTCGAACTTCTTGAGTAAGATATCGCACCGCCAACCAATTGAAGTTGATCTTTCATCGAACAGCCTATCAGGAAGTGTGCCGGTTGAGCTCGATCGGTAAGTTAGGTCGAGATATTATGATACTGTTTGAGTTGGTTGAGTCGATTGCTAATGAAATAGCTTTATTTCCCCATCGCTCTGGCAGGTTGGACCAGCTTGTTATCTATCTTCGCGATAACAAGTTCACCGGGCTGTCTTCAAACCTCTGTGATAGTAACAACCAAGGTTGGAACCTACGCGAAGTTGAATTATTCCAGTGCGATGCCATCATGTGCCCTCCTGGAACGGCGAACTACCGCGGAAGGCAGAGTGGCGAGACCAATCCCTGTGTTGAATGCGAGAGCAACACTGATCTCTACGGCCAGATAACATGCAATGGAGAGCCCCTCCTGGCATCGTCAACCTGGCGACCTGTGCCAGGTCTGGTGGCTACTCTGTTTTCTGTTCTTGCCTTAGTTGCAGGACTGCTTTTGTAGTAATTACCGATCTTCTAGATGTCCTATGTTTTGTCGTAGAAGCAGGACCAGTCTCAGGTAATACTCTTCCTAGTTTTCTACCTTCTCTTGGAAAGTTTCAGTTGGTCTTTCATGGTCTTGTATCAATCTCCTCGCCCACCAATTATCATTTACATACATTATACCATAGTTCCATAATGTCTTCCCATCGCTGTTGCAAAGTGTTTGGGACAACCTTGCCCCTTAACTATGGCCATAATCCTGTTGCCGGTCGCTTCTTTGGAAAAGAAGGGATGGAGGAGTTCCCAATGAGTGTCCTCAGCAGCAGAGCTGCCTGGCCATTGACAGCTGAATCATTGACAGCTGAATTACACAACACCTGCAGCCCATTATTTACGAGTAACAGGGATCTCATCCGAGACGGAAACTGGCAACTTTCTTGACAAGGTTGGACGACCATACATTACAAACTACATCAATCACGTCTCTTCACACCCAAATGCACTTAACCCTTCTCTAGTGGGGGGGGGACCTCTCTTGCCAACGAAATCCTTGAAAAGTCAGTACTTTATCTACTGGTTTAGAGAAATTGGCCAGGACTTTTGACAAATTACCACACTCATGGCTTGTGAGGCGTCATCTGGTGATGGTGGCATGAATAGTTCCTCTTGTCAATACGACCAACAGCAACAGGGAGGGCGGCGCCTGTCATGATGCTACGTCAGTTTAGGAGAGCCAAGTTGGAACATAAACTTCGGTGATTTACCTTTGCGTCAAGTCATCTGCAGCCCGCAGCAGAGGCAGAACGAGAGGACAATGTCAGATACATAACAGGGCGAATATTCTCAAAGGTAGGCAAGCTGGATTTTAGGCCACAATCCTTAAGGGTGGGTATCGTGAGGTTTTGAGGTTCCCTCCCCCATGAAGCTAGCAAACGCTTAATATGCAACACATGCACTTTCCAGCCACACATCCATTGATGACACCCATATACCAAAATATCCAGAGTCTCACCACCACACACTCGCCTATCAAGAGTTCACCATCACATTCGCTCTTGCTGATCCCTTGTCCTGACCTATTGACTTGTTTGCCGGAGCTGGCTCAGGTTCAGGCTAAGTGTTGAGCTTGGCTTTTTTAGACAATCCATTAAGCAGGATAGAGCTATTCCTGTCCTAAGCACTTGGGATCTGTGACAGAGAGCGTAAGGATACGAAGGTAGATGTGATGTGTATTGATAGCAGATAACAAGAAATTATGAGCTTAAACTTTAACTGAAGGAAACTGAAGTAAATGATTGCGTGATAAACTGAACATGTAGCGCGTTGGAGTCCGAATGCCTCTTCGTGTAGTAAACTCTACGACACTCCTACATGGAGTTCCTACCTTGACCGAGAATAGGGCAGTTCTTGAATTGACAATGCTAGAGAAAAGGTCTTCAACATGTGCCTCTGGTATGTGTCTACATACGGAGGTAGTACAGTAGCTTCTATGATCAGAACAATGAGGGCCGATCTAGAGGCCTCAAGAAGTATGTTTGAGGATTCAAAGTATCTTCGTCTGTCTGTCGTGCGAGTACATGCCACTCAATGATACGTGACTCAATCCAACATCTACGCGGGACCCTCACTGTCCTAAGTAACATCGGGTCTAGGTAGAAGACTTGCTTATTGCAATTCCCTGAAAAAATCTTGTTCAGGTTTACTAGCTCATAGTGCAACAACACTTTATGTAGGAATTAACTAGAAAGCAACCCACGGGTTTGCTTCTACACAGAAAAGGAGCAACTCTTCTTGTTGAATGTGGAGAGAAGTTTAGGCCGCTACAATCAATGTCCGGATACGGGCACGAACTCGAACTCCCTTTATGTAGGCTTTGTACTGGAAACATAGGAATTCATACCGTTAGATTTTTTGGCCGAGTTTGGAGATCTGAGCAAAAACTCAGAATCTCCGGAGTTGGTGCACCAACTCCGGAGATCGCTGAGTTCTCCGGACTCTGTAGAAAATCTGATAATATGAATTCCTACGTTTTATATTTGTAACTAAGATAGTTACATTTTTCAGGAAGTATCCATCATTAGATATTAGGCCAACGGCCATCGCCATCGAGCCCTGTCCGTGCCCGTATCCGGAGGCTGATTGGGGCTATTTTTCTACGATCCCAAGATCTGGACTACATAAGTAGGAACTACTACAGCAGTTGGAGTTCGTGCCCGTATTTACTCCTCTTCTGATATACTTCTAGGTACATTACAGTGACGGTGAGTGGAAATACCTATGTTATTATACCTATGTTATTGTGAACGACCGAACACTCATAAATTCTACTCGTATGTCACCAAGAGGAAGGAATGGTAGCAAGGATGTAGCTGCTGCATCATAATTTTGGTTGGTGACCATCTGAAAACTGGTTTGCCCGCCACTGTTGTGTCGTAACACCACTTTTTATGTGTGATTACTCCTGATCCGGTGTATCGTTTATCGGATTTCGACGGCGCTTGCTACACCGGGTCGCGTCAATAAAAAATGTACCGACCACAGCTGTTGTTGCAACGCCATAATCCGCCAAATCGGAGGGGAAATTACATCACCAACCTTTAACACCACATGATCTTGGGGTAACACCACCCACGGGCGTTGTAGATACTGATCAGAGCCAGCGTAAATGCACCCAAACCGCTGAATCTGCTAACA
>JALLOV010000207.1:0-12393 GCA_036939655.1 Thalassiosira allenii | reverse complement strand
CAGTGCATGGGCAGGGATAGACGACTGACACATGATCTTGCCCCTCACGGGGATAACCCTGATGGATGTGCTTGGTCGGGGCGGAGGGTGCCGAAGGCTCGAATGAGGAAGCCTGTATAAAGCCGGAGCTCCATTAAGCCCCTTCCAGAACAACAAATAAAGACTAAACCTAAACCTAAACCTGTTACATTTCTCTCCTCGTTTCTATAAAAGACATGTTATGCTTCACAGTACACATATTTCCTTGAGTGCTCAGTCAGCCTTCCCCAGACTTGCATTTTTTTCTTGTAATTGAATCCTTATTGTTTTTACACAAGTTCAAGTGAGGAAATAGCCTGGATCCAGCCATGGTAACGAGTCCACAAAAATGTTTCATCACTTTGAACTTAGTCTGGGCTCCTTCACTGACTTGAACTTAGCATTTCTTTTTGGTTGAGTATGTACCTGGTATGTACCCGAAAAGGTATGACGTGAATGTGTGCTTTCACGATAAGGAATGTCTCGGTCTTGTCCTTACTCCTGTGAGAAAACACTTCCCGCATTTATTGGCTGTATGAGGTCATGACGGTAGAGCAATCTGACTCTCCGAGATGCCATTGTGGATAGTAATATTGAGAAAAAAATAATTCTTACATGATTCGGTTGGGAACAACATTTTATACTATTGTTACTACTTGTCTATGGATGTTTTGACCGTTCTGAGTAGTGCTCGCCCCTTCAAAGGTATTTCTTCTTCTTCTGGGAGTATTTCAGGCACCTGTCAAGTATGGAGACTCTGAGAGCGATGGCCGGAAGTGAAGCCTCGCGCATGGCTCTCCATGGTCTAGGAACAGAAGCATATAGTTGAGTGGCCTGGGAGTGCAGCCAATCTGGTGATATTGCATCCTCCAGTAACAGGACACACTTCATGAGGGACTCCGCTCCTTGCGCATCTTTCACAAAGTTGCGCCACAGAGCAGCCGCTTGAGGGTTCCATGATCGGCCAACCGATCCCCTGGGAAGAGCTGCTTCAATTAACAGCAGAGCTCCCTTCAGCAGACCCAGCAGTTTTTCATCATGCGATGCAGAGGGTCTTGTATTTGCGCTCTCCAGTATTTCAGTTTTGGTCGCAGGAGTGGTCCTGGCCCGCTTCTTGGCGTTCAAGAATTTGTACGCAAACATGCCCTCCAGCAACTCAGGCGCCGCATCGTTCGCCACGCTAAAATCTTGGAGAACTTCCTCCTGCAGGAGAAAAAAAGATTGATACTTCAGATCGCTTGACATGGACAGGGGAAGAAATTGATTTATGGACAATGAATCAAAGGACTTGCCTGCACCTCCAAGTTGACTTTGCTGGGTTCCACAACCCTGTCCGGTTTTACCCACTGATCGAACCTGCTGCTCCAATTCTTGTAGTGTACAAGGTACCCATTGACTTTATCTGTGTCAGGATCTTTGGAAGCATCAACAATGACTGCGTCCCAAAGAAATTTGCCCTTCTCGGATTCGACAAGAACATCTTCATCCTCGACAAAGGGCTAGAAAACACATGAATACGGGTAAATGCTTTAGTCCTCATATTGAGAAGTGTCAAACCAGGAATAACGCTTGATACTCACTTCACCAAATTCAGGCTGCTCTTCAGTCTCCATCTCTTTTGATAGAGGTGGTTCCTTCGCATGCTCTTTTCGTTGAGGCAGGCTCCTCGCAAACAACAAAGTGGACCATGACCTATCTTTCAGTATCTTGGCTGCTTCGGGAAAAACTTCTTTCAGTGATTCGCACAAGGGTTCTTTGCCGAGGCATGACATTATCGAAGCAATCTCCTCGGGCTTGCTGTACCTATGCCATTTTTTGTGAGCCGATGATTCGACCCCAGGTATTGACTCATCTTGGCACACAAATAGAGAAGTCTGCTCTGCGCCGAACACCCAATATGTCCTGCCAAATGGGTCCGTTCCAATGGGAATCGACTTTCCGCAAACCAGGGCCGCTTCCCTCGTCATGTTGGCTCTGTGAAAAGCTCGACGCTCAGTCAACAGCTTTTCTTTCCAGCTACGATGCGCTGCTACTGCACAAACCTCATGCGCAGTCAGCGAACCAGAGAGAAACGACAAGCCCAAATCATGGCGAAACTTGAGCTCCGATTGAAATCCAATAGGGTTCTGTGGAAGGAACTGCTGCATTGTCGTATCAGAGCTTTTGACGTTGTGTTGATATTGGTCAATGCACAAATTTTTGGAAGAAACGAGATCGCCACCCACACGAACTTTAACTGTGACAACTTTCGTTGCCTGATCTGCCGTGGAGTCTTCAGGCGGAGACTTGAGTCCATTTTCTTGGATGAACATCAAATCCGCACTAGATTTGTCAGGGACCTCCGCGATCATGTACGTGGTTCTGCCATGCACAGCATGTGGGAATTTCTCCCTCCACTCTTTCTCGTTGGGGGCGCGACAGAGAGGAGCACCGAGAGCTACATCAGAAAGGCCACAATAGTGACATGTTTCGCGACAGCGAACTGCTGACAGGTCAAGACCTTCCTCTTGATTACAGAGTGTCGATTTGACAATTGTTGTCAGGAGATCCTCTTCGAACGAAGCGGAAGCTGGCTTGAGTCGGCGCCCGACATAATATCCCATCAAAGCCTCCTCTCGCTTTTTCTCCCGTCTTGTCTTGAGGATGAGAGCAGCCTCCCGCTTTTTACGTAGTATATCTTCTTCAGTCAAAACGGGGTCTTTGGGGGGTTGAGCTGCAGTATTCCCTGCATCCACCACAGCAGTGCTGCTGCTAGCTTGGTCGGGAGCGTCAGTTGAACTTTGAAAGCTGGTTTCCATACGGCTGGCGGGACGTGTGTCATTTGATGGTTCCTCTCCAGATGATTTCATTACAATGTCTGTTGGCGGCTCGTCTTTCTTGGGCGGAGGCTCGTCTTTCTTGGCCTTGCCCTCGATGACGGAAGGAATGTCAGAAGGAGGGCCGACCTGTTCCTCTTCCGATGATACAGAGTCTTCATCATCAGAAAGATTTGGAACGATGTTCTTCGCTGCGCGATTTCTCCAGTAGGTCATCATCTCTGAGGAGAGGCGCGATGCTTCCTTGTTTTCGAGGTTGCTCGAGAGCTGTTGGAGGTCCTCGCTTTGCGTGCATTTCGTCACAAGCAACATGAGCAGCGTGATCCATTCTTCGGCAGTGAACTGTTCTGGGGGATTCGTCAAAGACACGCAGACAGAAATGGTATCCTTGAAAACACCACTGGCAAGTGCAGCCTGCGCCGCCTTGTCACCTATCAAGGGATTGATTGCAAGCGGAAGTGCGCCCCCAACGATGCCAGAATCTCGGCCAAACCCATAGCCAGGGCTTTCAGCCAAAGCCTGGAGGCAACGCAGTGGCTCCACAGGATCGCCCAGAATTGATTTATCCACATCCTCTATTCCCCAGTATTCAACCCCGCCAGATGATACTGACTTGATCCTATACAGTAGAGAGGGCTTCCCATCTTCGGTAAAGAGGAATTTGCATGATTGAACAGTACCCGAGAGCGATTCATTCTGAACTTGCCTTCCAATGCGGGGGTCTACAGTCAGCCAGCTTCGGCCTGAAACGCACCTCGGACAGTACCAATCGCCACTGGGATGCTGGCTTGAGCCGAGCCATGTTGTACTTTCCTTCGCACGCATCACAAAGTAGTACCATGGAATTGATGTCACTCTCATGGTGGTCAATACAACGATCATCATCCAGCTCATGGAGCTCGGGCCTATCTGTCGAAGGTGCAAGAACCCAATCAAAAAACAAACGCTCGAAGATTCTCAGCATTTCCTCTGCAGAATTGACGATCAAGTTGGAGGAGTTGACACATATGGTGTTCTGGACAATTGTGCGTACAAGTCTCCCGACTTTGGCGACGACTTGTTCTATCTCAGGGTCGTCGTCATTTGATGACAATCTCTTCCCAGCTTCTTGAAGGAACTGCCCTATGTCGTACAATGATACTGGAGTCATGACAGTCTCATAGTAGCTGAGTGATGAAACAAACGTTGGTGAGTTGGTGGAAGACTGGTAAAGGACACGAGAACAAACAATGTCTCACCTTGGATAGAGCTGTGGGTCCACTGGGTAAATGAACTGATCAGCTGTGTTTGATGCGCATAGAGAGCGTATCACTGCCACACATCGGCGGATCAGATCGGGTGCAAGTGGGATGTCTTCTACAAAATCATATTCTGCCTTCACACTGCCAGCGTCCACATCAGCAGGTGCAGCAGCAACCATGCCGACAGTTTTGGTGGGTGGCTTTGGCGCCGGCTTGGGGGGCTTGTTCCTTCCATGGTACGCCATGATAGCTGCTGCCTCGTCACCCTTCGCTTCTTCCAATTTTTCGATGAAGCGCAATGCGTCCACTTTGGATCTGAATTTCAACCCAAGCTTGGGAGAGTAAAAGCTTTTATCTGTCTTGTCACCCTTGGGGCGTGGAATGCGTCTCACTAGCCATCCATCGGGTAAGCCCTCTGCGGGCTCTGTTGGGATTTGAGCATCTTTGTCGCTCGCTGTGGGGTGACCAGCGGTGTCAATAGTACCTGTTGCCAGAAAGGGGCTCACAGAGGAAGCATCATCCTCGGTATCGTTCTCTGATTTCTCAGCTCCATCAGCCAAAGGCTCTGCATCCTTGTCGTCATCAGTCTCATTACTCTCCTCTGCCTCCCCTGGTCCATTGGTTTCAGGGTTAGCTTGCTCCGTAGCCTCATTCTCTGACTCATCCCTCTTGTGGTCCTCCTTTGCGGCAGCGCCTGCTTCTTCGGCAGGTTTTTCTCCTGACTCCTCTGCTGCCGGTTTCTCAACGTCCTTGGGGACATCGTTCGGCTGAGAGCCACCAGATTCCTTGTCAGTCTTTCCTCCATTTTCATTCTTTTCTCCACTGCCTTCAGCGTCATCTTCCTCATCATCGTCATCCTCTTCATCATCAGGTGCATCATCTCTGTTCTTCCTCTCCAGATCTTCTTTCAAGCGCAACGCCGCAGCCATGTACTCCTCCTTTGACAGTTCTGATGCCTTGAACTGCTCCTTTGACATTTGATACATTTTCTGAAAGCCCATCCTCTGACGAACAGGCTCCTCGACCTTGGTCATTTTGGAGGCCTCCTTGTTGTCTTCCCAGGCCAAAGGCGTACATTCTTCTCTCGTGGAATCAAGCACCCCGACTGCAATTTCTTTTGCCTTGTGCAATTCGGGAGCGCTGTTGTTGCTGTGCACAGACCGTTCAATCACGGCGAGGCACTTTTCCAGATCTTCAATGTATGAAGCCACCTTTTCCACCTTTGTGGACTCCTTCTTCAAGAAAGTCAAAGCTTTCGTTGCATTGTCCTTGACAAAGCGAGGTGTGGTGGAAGTTTTCGTCTTGATATTATGAAGGAAGAAGCGCCAATCCGAGGGCACAGAAGATGGTGGACTCGGTGTGCTCAAACTTGCTCTCACCACACCAGTTCGAAGCTCGGCCATCGAGATATCATCGTGATGGTCTAGACGGTGATGCATCATGGCGACAGGGGATCCCTCGATTTTGAACCACCTATTGCAAAGGTTCAAAAAAGAAGGAGTGGCCAATGAGCTCTGTTCATGTTGATTCTACTACATTGGCAGTATCACACCTCAAACCAACTACCTACGTACCTTTTGGCCTCTTTCGAGTTGGGATGACCACCGCTGCGGTAACCTTTCGTCAGGTTGGCCGCCTCCTGCTTTGAGTACCCAAGATCAGTTAGGACGTCGTAGGTAATGATGAACTTGGCAACTTCTCGCCAACAGAGGTCCATTGCTATTCCCTTGAACAACTCGACAGCATCTGAATGCTTCTGAGACTCTGACGGCACGTTGGATTTGAGGCAGATGATAGCATCCTGGAGGGCATCCAGCGAGGGGAGTGACACCGGTTCAGCCTTGTCCAACAGGTCCAACTTCGAAAAGATATCGGAGAAGGAGTGGAGGAAGTCCCAGATCCTGACGACCTCCGCGTCATATGGGCGCGACAGCGGAGGGAGAGCCTCTCGGAACGGGGCCAGCACTGTCGACGAGTAGTCCACCGAGGGGGAGGATGCCGACGACCTATCGATCTTGCTCCCCACTGTCAGCTCCGCAGCCTTCTTTCGACGCGCGAACTCCTTGTTCAGGCCTCGGACAAAGTTCATGATGTTCTTTTCCCTCATCGTGCACGCCTCCTTGAAGAGACGATCATCCATCTGGGAGTTCAACTGTGCCATCCGCTTTTCGATCCTCTCCTTCTTCTTCTTTTCCTCTTCCTCTTCACGCTGGCGCTTCTTTTCGGCTAGAGCTTCTTCCTGGAGCTTGCGCTTCAGCATCTTCTCCTGTTCCACCTTGGCCTTGGCCTCCGCCTTTGCCGTGGCAAGCTTTGCAGCCTTCAACTCCTTTTCCCTCTCCTTCTCCTCCTTTTTGGCCTGGAGCTTCTGGTGCTTAATCTTCGCCTCATGTATCCAAGCCCGGTCGCCAGACTTTTCTGCTGCCGACCGACTGGCGTAAAAGACATATGAGGGTGTGAACTCAGTCCCTGGAAGTCCCTCCACGAGCTCCTCGATCCTTTGAACAAAGAAAGTGTCGCTCTTGTCAAGTAGCGTGGCGGGATTGACAATCTTTCGCTTGTTACCCGTGTTGCCCATCTTGGAGCGTTCCCTCTTGGCCGCAGCAGCCATCCACGACGCTTCCGCATTGCCCGAGTTGTCGCGGCAGAGGAAGGGATTGGCAGCAAATGGAGAGATGGTCGCGATTCGCGCATTGGCCAGACCAAACGCCGCCACCCTTGATCGCTTCTTCGCAACCGCGAGCTTGTCACGCATCTCCGCGAGCTTCTCTCGTAGGACAAGTTCGGCTTCCGACGCGTCCTCCCTGTTTGGATCAACGTCCACATCCATCGCCGAGCCATCAGCGTCTGCCGTACTCTTGGAGTCATTGCCCTCCATTGAACGGCGCATCTTCTCCTTGGCTCGCTCATCCCTTCGCTTCTTGTTGGCCGCATCGTTCTTACCCTTAGCCTCGTTGAAGCCTTCCTCCCGCGCGGATTGGAGGGTCCGTAGCGCGGCAGCGTACATGATCTCGTCGATGAGCCCGAGGGACAAAAGTGTTTTGCCCCAAGCTTCCAGGGGTGTTTTGGCAAGCACAGACCTGACTGATTTGCCATTCATTTCAGTCACGAGGCCATTGTTCGTCTCGACTGGTGGGCAGCCTTGGTACGCCACGGATATATCCGGGTCGGGGAAGTCGGCCACTTCTGTGACACCATCATCGTACTGTATGGTCACAGAGCAAATCGCCTTCTTATTCTTCGTCTTCTTCTCAATCGGCGTCACTTTTGTAATGCTCCCCCCGAGTACCTTGCCCTTGTCGAACGTCACATTCACCCTCGTCCCTTCCTCAGGATAACCTGGGTTCTTCCCTTTCCTCGACGCAGATAGTGGAACGGCAATGGCATCCACGCCCCCCATGCCGAGGTGGGCAGATGCGACGTATGGGTCGAACGGGAAGGACGAATCGGTGTTCTCATCCTGCTCGACCCCTTCGCCCCATGTAATACGAAAAACAGGACCATTACCCAGGTTCTCAATATCGGCCTCCCCAGGCATCTCATCCACAAGCTTGGGCTCAAGGTCCCTATCAGACTTGAGCTTGGTCCTGTCCTTCTTCGTTTGCTCCCGCTTTTCTCTCAAGCTTTTCCCGTCCAATATGTCGCACCGCATTCGAATGACACGACCGTGGACGGGGCTGAACTCGAGCCGATCGCACGAGAATCCCACTGGGTATATCGCATGCGGGCTCGAATACAAAGCATCAAGGGGAGAGGTCACGTCGTACTCTGGCTTGATACTCCCAAAGCTCCTAATTGTGTGGGTGTCCGTGACCTTGAATGGAAGACGGGTCACGGCCTCCTGCAGCTTGTTCCGCGCAAAGTGCGCAGCCTCCGCCTTCTCCGCAGAGACTTCCGGCATGCTCACAACCGGTGCAGGGGGTTTCAACGTAGTCGACTTCTTGCTACCCTTCTTGGGACCTGGCTTCTTGGCAGGCGCCTTCTTCGCTGCTGTTTTCTTCGGGGCAGCTTTCTTTTTCGCAGTGCCGTCGTTCGCCTTGGCGCGCTTGTTGCCCTTGATGTTCTCCGCCACAGCCATGACATCTTCAGTATCGCTGCCCCCGACAATTTGGGCTACGCACTCCTCATCGGAGCCAGAGTCGCTGTCGTTCTTTACGGGTGGTGCCTTGCGCTTCTTCGGCGCAGCCTTCTTTTTGGCGGGTGCCTTCTTCTTCGGCGCAGCCTTCTTCTTGGGAGCAGCCTTCTTCTTTGCGCCAGTTGTGGTCTTCTTGCTGACCAGGGGCTCATCATCTGAGGAGGAATCGTTCCCTTTTAGTATGAGCCGCAGTTCCTTCCCCCGCGGGGGTCCGGGGTTAGGGTTGATCGCCTGCGCCGATGCAGAGGCAAATGCAGCTGCTGCTGCACCGTTGCTAACCGCGGGAGGCTTGAACTCCTCTTCATCGCTGCTGCTAGAGCTGCTGTCGCCTTCCCCCACAGGAGGACGGAAGGTCTTGCCACGCGGCTGGACAGGGGCCGCGGTGGCCTCCGCTGCGTCGCTATCGTCGTCGCTCGAGGAGCCATCACCGCTGGACTGCTGCTGATAGTGGCTGTTGCTGCCCATCGTCATGCTGGGACGGCCGTAGCTGTTGTACCTGGGGGACGGGGCCTCCTGCATGCCAAAGCCTTCGGAGTCGTCGCTTTCTTCGCTGTCGTAATAGCTCATTGTTTTTCACCTGCCAAGCAAAGAGCATGCGCGAACAAAAAGTGAGCTGAGGCCCGTAACGATAGAATTCAGCCATGAGATATGAACCCCCTCGAAAACGAATCGTTATGTCCCCAAAGCAGACATTAGGCGCCAGAGAAGATGCCCCTTCCCCTCCACCACAGCGCCTGTGGCCACAAGTAACAGACAACAGCTAACCCAAACCCTTGACCCTTGTTGGCACCACGGCACACTCCTACTTTTGAAACATCCCCCCATCAAGAGCAACATATTTGGCAGGGTAATGCCGTACTGATGGGACACACAGCATTGGCAAGCACACACATGCTCAACAGAACAAAGCCACATTCAGCATAGGTCTTTGGTGCGAAGCTAGTCAAGCCCCAAATGGCAACTTTCCCCCCCCCTAGAGAGCAAAGGGTCCCAGCGCCTACAATCTCGTACACAATAAGAACTTGCAATTGAAGATGAAGAGGGGACTACCCTAGCATTGGCGGGACGAAAAGTCCATGCCACAGTCAGGTTGCGCAGCGCTGCGGTCCCCAATCAACAATCGAGCCGCCCAGATCCCACGTGCGAGCTTGGGTGAAGTAAGCCTCGGACATGCCGGCGCCATCCATTCACCCATACCAACCATCAACCAAAGACTCACCTGCGGCAGCAATGATGGGAAATTGAGGTACAAGAGTCGAGGTGAGTGTGGCCCGTGGCATCGTTGCAATGAAAACCAAAACCCTCGCAGCCGCAGGGCCCTCATTCCCCCGCACCACCACCGCACTAAATAATCCCTAAGAGCAAGGAAGATGACAGCGCTTCGCCATATAATTAATGAGAGGCGAGGCATTGCCGGGGAGATGGTAATAGGGTACGGCTCCATCGGCAGCCCCGCCGCTGGAAACCGCCGTCGCCGCGGACTTGGACCATGACAATGACGCCTCCCCACAGCCCGCCGCCGCGCTAGCCGCCAGAGGCGGGGCATACAGGCATAAGGAAGCTGGCCCAACCATGGGATGCGTCGCGACCACCCTTCCCACGACCATAGAGGGGCTCACCTGTGTAGATTCCACGTGTGGCAATACCAGGAGGGCGTCTGAATAGCCCGCGTCACTCGTCCGTCGCCGTCGTCGGCCCGCACGATGGCCAGTAGGGTCTGCGCTAGGGCCTATCCGCCGCTGAAGCCCTGTAGAGCGCTGGGGCGGCCTTACTGGTCCAATTGGTTGCTTGGGTTGAGGTGTTGGCGTTGGAAGGGGTTGGGAACGGTCGTGGTAACCATCATGTGCCGAGGTCGGGCGAACAAAAGTTCGCAAACAACGAACGGCAGCCGGGCGAGGCCTCGCTCTTTCTCGGGGAAAGGGTCGAGTCATGATAAATTTTTCTGGTGCACTCCCCAAAACGGGGTGATGTCGTCACAATGATTGCACACATACAGCGTACAGAGAGACGCGGAGGATCTTCCTCAACATCACCGCGAGCCAAATCAAGCGATCGGCTTGTGATGTGAAGACCGCTTCTCTTCTACCGCAAGGACACGCGATCGAGGACACAAAGATCGCGTCGCGACCCGACGCATTTTTTTCCCTTGCTTTCACGTGCTTTGCGGCCACACGAAAGGATTCAAAAGGCACCCAGAAGGCACCAAAGATGCCCGCGCAAAAGCGGCCCCGGTTTGGGCCTGCATTGGCATAAATTAGTTCCGGAGATCATGAGGTTATGTAAAGGTAGTCTATTGCCCCAAAAATTCTACATCAATAGGATATTGTACATAAAATAGCGGCAAACGCCGGCCATCCCCCAAGGAATTGTCAAATGACAGTGTAGGGGATATGAATTCCAAAGTAACACTGACAGAAGGAAGAAAACCGAGAAGCTTTGCCACTTATTTTTGGCGGGGGCGATGGGGAAGCGCTCTCAAGTCACCCCCCCAAGGAAGAAGTTCCACAACAAACCACCGCCTTCACGGCAACCTGGCACTTCTCCTTCCCTCCTTATTAAAAAGACAACATGGGGCAGAGGCGGGTGCTTGGCGTCGTTAAAATATCACCATGCATGAGATGACTTGAGAACGCAAGGACAAAAAGACAACAGGAGTGTATCGGAATCTTCGCATATCCATCATCTCTGGAAGATCGTCGTGTCCAAAATAAAAATTGACCACCTGCCTTCCTGTGTCTCCACCCCTAACTACCAGGCATCCGCTTCAGAACTGATGACATCTAACCATCCCGCTCTCCTGAGTCCTGAACATTGTCAATATATCATGGCTCTCTCCTCTGAGGGTGACATCTCAGTAGAAGAACAAAGAACTGCATTGGTTTGGCGAATCGTCAACACCAAAGGGGGGGGCATCTTTTGTCCTTCCAAAAAGAGACAGAATCTCAGCAAATAGGAGAATTAGAATCTTGCTAATATTTACACTCCAGAAATTGTAATCCAATTGTTTGATGCAGTTGAATCAATCATGATGCTCCTGCCCTTGGCCACGATCATCAGAACCAATCTAGTACACTGCAAATCAATCCAGTTGTCATATTCAATGACAAACCCAAAAAAACTGCCCACAAGCATTCTTGTTGGCAATGCAAAAGAAATGAAGAGTAAGATGTGTTGTCCGGTCTTACAATCGGTGTTGATGTAACTTTCTCGAATTTTGGCGGGAGCAGCAGATTTACACCGAATCCAAAACCAATTACAAAATAAATAGGGGCCAAATCGAGCCCCTATTTATTTTGTAAATCGTTTTGGATTCGCTGTAAATTTTGGGCGCGCCAATTTTTGGCCTATGACGTCACTGCCTAACTAGACGAAGCAAAGCATCAATTTTCGCGGGAGCTCTCTGAGTCACCAACAAAGAAAAACAGCTGTTCCTCAAATCGAAAGAAATAGGCCAATTAAATTCAGAGTGATGGTTGTTCACTCAGATTTTAGGCGCGCCAAAATCTGACTAAAATAGAAATTTACAGCTGTGATTTACACCTGTTTTTACACCGATTGTAAGACCTGACAACGACCCTAAAAGTTTGGCATTAAGTCCGCAGGGCGGGCTGGGCGGAAGTGACCCCGAAGGGGTCTGTGGGCAGCCCCACTTTTGCAAAACTAGCCCACTGGGGTTCAAATCCCCATTGAGCACACATTTTTTCCAGGCCATTTCTACACCTACTTTTTGCTTCCCCGGCACACTACATTACTGTAGGTGAGTCAAGCATGGCCTAAAACCTGGCCGTTCCTCCCGATTTCTGCTCTAGAGTTGCCCCGGGTAAGCCTTTGAAATATGTCAAAAGGGCGTCAAATTATGACAAATATTGAACGTACGCCGGGGCTTCAAAGTTCCTAGTTGAGTGCCTAGTTGAGGCTCTCTCTACTAGGCACAAGGGGTGGCCACTAGAGGTCCACCTGTGTGGTACTTCAGTTATGCTTCTAAAGCGGGGATAGGTCTCTCTTTTTTCAGAGCAGCATATGTAGCTCACGTGATGTTGGGAGTCCATGAGTCCCATTTGCTGACTCTTTTCATAGAGCAGCATATGTAGCTCACATGATGTTGGGAGTCCAGGGGTCCCATTTGCTGAACATCATCATCATCATCATCATCATCATCATCATCATCATCATCATCATCATCATC
>JALLOV010000206.1:0-12589 GCA_036939655.1 Thalassiosira allenii | reverse complement strand
GTGACTCCCCGTCAGTTTGCACAACGCAGTCATCAGAGATATTTTCTGTGACAGAATTTGTCGTCAAAACGATATCATTACTCCTGTTCTGCGCAGGATTATTAGCACTCATTGTGACAAGCGATATGTCATTTGACAAGTTGAGCCTGCCTCTTGACACGATCTATCAATGTGTGACACTCGGGTCACCTGTGGCTATCTCGCCCAATGGAATTCCGTGTTCAGATCCGTTGTATGGCGTTATCGCCCGCCTTTTACCCCACTCTCCGGCGTCTTCTGCGTCCATCTTCGCAGCACATCATATGCATTCAATTGCATCGAGCTCTGTTCGGATCTTACATTCAATCTGGAAGATGGGATTTGACCTCTTTATTTCGGATCAATTGATAGCAGAATATTGGCGGTACCTCAAGTCTAGCATCCTCTTCAGCCTTATGAGCATTACGGTGGCAATCGTACTGCGCTGGATCATTATTGGATGGCAGCATGCATCGGCAGCAACTCCTTCCTCCTTCAATCCGGCAGACGACCCTCTAGTGGCTATTCAAGAGCTCGGACTGTTTCGAGACAGTGTCGATCCAGATATATTGGAAGAAATCGTCGACCGCATCACCCAAAACCACGAGTCGAACCTCCGAGCAATTGCGAATCTTCACCCGCGACGACTTCAAGGCTCCACCCGCAACGACTGCCGTCAGCACAAGACGTGCTTCAGATTGGGACATTTCCTCAAGATTTTCATCATAGTTGTCCTCGGCCTACGAGTCATTCCAGCAGCGATGTCCCAAGATAATGAATCGGCCATGCCCATGTCCAACTCGCACGCGTACCTCGACGAGGATACCGCCAAGGACACTTCCATGGAAACCTACAGTGCGATCCAAGTATCCTTCACAACGGAGAGGGACGTGGCCATGTCGGCCACCAAGTCCGATACCGAGGGGACCACGGCCACGTCGGCCGCGGCCCCGTCATCGACCACGAGACCCGCCTTCGGGGTACCCGTCTCCAATTCTAACGAAGCTCTCGGCGAGAATACAGCAAAGGCTACCTCCACCGAATCCCAAGGATCACGCTTCGTTGCCTTGTTTGCGACGTCTACTAGCACGGCCATGGTCTCCTAGATCCCACAAGGCTGTATTGCCCCTTTGCTCGCTGCACACAACACGAGCGAAGCGACAACCCCTTAGGCTTCCATGACGAGAAGGCACTACGCGACCACCTCACAAGCTTACACAAGCCGAGTCTTCCTACTTTGACTGACGACCAACTAGCCGATTGCGGTCTACATTTATGTTGTGAGTGCGAGGATTATCTGACTGACGATCTCGACAGATTTACGTCACACCTCGCCTCACATACTGCTACGCGTTCTAAAACCAATCGCGATATTCTGACTGAGTTACTTTTTGACGAAGTTAAATCTTTTCATCACAATCATTGGGATCAGGGTCTCCTCTTTTTGCGAAACCATAAGATCTCTCAAGCCACCTTTCGGCAATCACTTATTACCAAGATCAACTATCGCCTCGAAGAAAATGTACTTCGTGCGTTCTTCCAAGTTCTTCACTGCTGCGTCGAGGCTCACAAGTCTGCCAGCGAGCCTCGTCTTGCTTCGTCGCCAGATTATGATCCTACTCCTATCTGGATCTTGCCTTTCATTTTTGAGCGCCTCGTCCTCGCACCAAGCCCATACGACAGCGACGACCTCGATCCTACGCGAGAGACGACAAACCAGCTCATTCATCGCCGCCTTCGCCTTTTTCGGTCTGGACAGCTTCTACAACTCTACAACGAAAGCAATGAGATATGCAGCAAAACTCCAGCTGAGCAAGCCGCTTCTCCAGTCGACATCAATCGCGCCGCCCAGATTGCTGCTGACAACAATAACTTCCGCAGCGCGAATGCCCGCCTTACCAAGAATCTCCCAGTCGCTCTCATTGACGACTCTAACATCGATGTTTGCCACAAGTTACATCCTAAATCTCTCGAACTCAACCTCCCTCGCGGGGCACGTTCGACTCGGCTGACCATCGCCAATCGCCCCAAAGTTCGGATCCATCCGTCCACCATCGTTGATATTCTAAGCAACTTGAATCGTGCCAAAGCATGTGGAAACAACGTTGATTCACTCGACATCTTTATCAAGCTCATTTCTCGTTTCAAGAATGCTCGGAAGAAGAAGTTTCGCTCAGAGATCAAGACTGATGTCCTCGCCAAGTTTTTCACGATCCTCGCTAACGGTGAAGTTCCAGCGCGAATCAAGGCCATCCTTCGCACGACTTACATGGTTGCTTTACGTAAAGACCCAAAAACGAATCGGAAACTTCGACCCCTTGGGATTCCATCCGCCATTCGACGCATCACTGCAGCCGCCATCCTCCACATGTACAAGGGTCGTTTCGCCAATTACTTGCTTCCTTTCAATTATGCATTCGGCATCCATGGTGGCGTCGACCTGGTTACTTCCACCATGCGTCTGGGCGTCGAAGAATTCATCTCCTCAAAGGATGACAAAGATAAGAAGTTACCCAGCCGTGCATTGGTCTCACTTGATATCAAAAATATGTTCAATGAGGTCTCACGTGAAAAGGTTCGCCAAGTTCTCTCGGTAGAATTTCCAGAACTCGAAAGCTTCGCTGACTGCCTGTATGAAGATCCGGGTACTACTGTGCTCAAACGTTCGGACGGCACGTGGGAATTGATTCCAGTTGCCGAGGGCTTTGCTCAAGGCTGCCCCGTCTCTCCTGTCTTCGCCGCCATTGTTCTCAAGTGCATTTTGACGAAAGTCCAGGCGGACCTCATGCAGGCAATTGTTTCTGACGCTGCCCGTACGGGTGATATGGGTGATGACGGCATGGGCGGGGTCCCAATCATCATGTCTTACGTTGACGACGTCAATGCGTTGATCCCGCTCAGGTACGTCAAGCTTTTTCTCGACAGCTTTCGCGATTATGGGAAAGAATATGGTGCTGTTCTCAACGTCGAGAAAACGAAGATTATGACGACGACTTCGGGAGTCAGTGTGCTGGAGCGTCTCAGTGAATCTCTCGACCCGGCGGACATCTCCGTCGCCTCGTCTCTTGGTGCTGCCATCGCCGAGTACTCTCTGAAAGACGGCGAGCCCTATGAAGAAGTCAATGGCCTTCGCGTTCTTGGCGCCCCCGTCGGCTCTCGCACATATGTCAATGGCTTTCTGTCGCGAATGATGGACGGCGCGGTCGCCGCCAGCAAAGCCATCGTCACTGGCCTCGAGAGCAGCCAGACGATTCTTCAACTCTTTCGTTCGTGCACCGCTCACAAGTTGACGCATCTCTTCACGTCCGACGTCCTGAATCACGACGAGTTTGAGTTACCGCGGGCCGAGCATTGGAACCTTTGGGAGAGCANAACATCTTATGTGAAAGTAACTCTCTCTTTCGTTGTTTAGCTGTACCATAACTGAGATCATTACAATGTATCCGCTTCTCTATCGTGACGTGATCTGATAGAAAATGGTGTGTCTGCTCAACCTATGCGGCCTAATGTCTCGAATTGGCCTTTTCTCGAGAGGAATTCATCACAAGATCGTAGATATTCTTGATCTGTGCGTATCCAGGCTCAGACTTGGATGTCTCCAAACCCAGAAAAGCCTCCCATTCCTCACGCCACCGAATTGTGGCCCATTCCTTCCAACCGCCAGACTCTTCCGTCCACCAATTCTGCCTGTGCTCTCTCGTGCCCGTCCTGTTTGGCCAAGCATCAGCGTTTGTGACTTCAAAGATGTCCTCGACATCTGGGAAGGCGTCGGACTCCTTGCTCCGAACGATGTTCATGTATGCGAGTCCGAGATTCTTCCTCATGGAACTTTGCTTCGCATATGTCTCCTTGTCCCAAGATGCTGCAAGCTCGAGCCACGCTGCAGCCTCGGCAATAGAGGGCAACACTCGTTGGCTGCCAGGATGATCGTTCTCCTTGAGTGCCAAGTCCAACAGAAATGTTGATCTTGAGACGAGGTGATCAAACCATTCCCGGCGTATCGTCCACTCCCACGTTTCCTGAGGATACTTCGCCTCGTTCGGAAGATCGTTCGAGAGATGACTCGCAACAGTCTTCCAAGTCTGCAAGCTTTCGAGTCGGTACGATTCTGCGGAAACACTTGTATTCGCGCGGCTCTGGATCCTCCGCACCAAGCCAAATGGCTCCTCTTCGTATGTTTCTTCGAAATCAGGATCCTCAAAGTTACGTCGTCCTCCGATAAAGATGTTCGACCCAAAGTGATCTACGTTTGCATCGATAAACTCTGCGAATGTGAAGCCTCCATTTGCCCAAGGTAATGTGTCTCCTTTAGTATAGTGTGTTCCCGGAAAGCTCACTGCGTCTTCGTACAGAGAATGCTTGGACTTCCACCACTCGAAGGTCATCATGGACAGATTTATGCTGGTCACATCGGGCCTCATCCCTTCGCACTCTTGCATGTAGCGGACACTCGTCCATTGCTGGTCATAGTTTATGACAAGTAAGGATTTTGCAGGAAGCGTCTCCAGGATTGACCGTGCATAGTTCTTGAAGTAGTTGTTGGAGCTCTGATCGCTCATGCTGAAGTTTTGACGATAGCTGGCGAATGGCAGCAATAGAACAATGCATGAATACGCGATCAGTCTCGTTGAAGATGTCCCTGATGCATTTGAGATCGACTTGTGCATCCCAATGCCAATCAAAATGAACACCAGTATGTTTGGATGCATCCAGAATCTCTGCACAGCGTGATAAAAGTGAAAACGTGAGTACGCCATAGAAGATATCGCCGCAATCAAGAGAGCAGTCAATCAATTCTCACCTGGTGTATCCCATAAAGGAGAGGATTCGATAATGGGAGATTCGACAGAGAGTGAAATATTCCAAGATAGAACATCAGCGCAAACAGAATCGTCCGCCATACTGAAAGCGAGGAATCCTTCTCGGCCTCTTCTTTGTCGCTGCCCTTCCCCTTTCCTCTCTTGTTTTTCTTCGTCTCGAACGCCTCCATTTTGTGCAATCCGCGGACGAACCCAAGAGCCAGGACGACCAAGAAGTTCAAGTTGACGAAACCTAGCTGATGAGTCAAAAAGTCCGCGGCCCAGGCACATGTTCTAACGACCATACCCTCCGAAGTTGCATCGTCGCCGCTGTACAACTGAAGAGTCCCGTAGTCACGCCTCAAGAAGTGTCTGACGAAGCCTGCTAGGGTCGTCACGTCGCCCCACGAGCCAGCGTGGGGTCTGGTGATCGCCAGGTAAGGCAGCAATGCGTACAAGCTAATCCCGACCATGAACGAGAGAGAAGAAGCCAAAAGCAGCTTTGGCTTCGTCAGCATTGATGACTTGCAGCACACATAGATCGCGATTGGAACGACCAGAAGGATGGACGTGTGTTGATTCGTCAACGCAAGACCGCATATGAAGGCTCCGACGCCTATTCGTATAGTCGAGTTCGGCTTCGAGCTGTGAAGCACCAAAGCATACACCAACAGAGACACGAAGAGGTTGTGCAAGGCAAACACTTCTGCGGACGTGTTGTACTGCCACATTAGCGGAGAGAATGCGTTCGCGAGACCCGCCGACAACGCCGTCGAGAACCTTGATGCGGTTGCGTAGAGATCATTCTGGGTGGCTTCTGTTTTGGTGCTCTCCTTCGTCAGCAGTAACACGACCAATGATAGCAATCCTGAAGATATCGAGCCAAACACGCAGCTGGTGATGTTCACGATGTGTGCCGGCGACGAAGCTGGATACCACTGCTTCCCCAGCGTCGTCACGAGGTACACAATCACTGTATAAAGCGGGTAGCCTGGCGGATGGGACGTTCCAAGAGCACATCCTTCCGCGACCAGCTCGCCGGAGTCTCCCCCGGCAATGGACTCGGATGCAGTGCTTGCGTAGACTGCGAAAGTTACAGCCACCGTCAGGATGAAGACAGACAAACCGAGCGAAGATTCGCTCCCGAGCGCCGTCATTGTTGGTTGATTTGCTACACACAGAACAAAAACGTCTCGACGCGACTGCTGCTTGAGATCGTTCCGCCCTCGTTTGATTAGAGCTTGATGTCTTGACGATGCGATTGCGCTGCTTGGAGATCTTTGACTCGCTTGCGTCATTGGTGATTTTGAAACTTGAAAATCGGCACGAAAAGCCAGACTTTCCACATAGAGTTTCGTTCCAACAAGCTCGCGAGAGTTATCGTGGAGTAACAACATGACCAACAAGCTCTCCGAAGAGCTGAAAAGGTGAAGAAGGCCCGCTTCGTCAACAAGAGATTACCTACCATATCATGACCAACAATCTCTCGATAGAGTATCACAATGCGAGAAAGACTTACAAGACCGCCAAGTCGGCTGTAAGATGTGTGGGCGGCAAGGAGAACAACCAGCGTGAAACTGGAGATGAACATTCCAAAGCCGCATCGAACAATAAGACAGGAAAGGCTCTGAAGCCTGTGTTCGACCCACGAGTTGCCCAGTCCAAGCCACAGAAGGGCAAGACAGCAAGGCTTCAGCTTGGAATAGACTACAACGTTGAAAAGGCAAGATACAAAACATCCAAATCGCGGGACAAGTCTACTTCTTCTAGAGATACTGGCAGTAATGTGAAAAGGCCGAGCAACGGCCATGTGCCAAGGCCTTCCACGAGCTCAAACACATCTACCGTGGACTCCACAAGTATCCTAAGAACACCAGCATCGGCTGAATCTGGGCTTGAACTCCTGGGTCTTATTCGACCCATCGATAACAAAGCTTACGAGTTTGGACTTGCAAAAGGTATGTTTGTTTATAACTTGTCCTACAGAGACAGCTGGCCTTTTTCTCTCTAGAGTCTCACCATAGACCCTAGGAATTCAGGTCCATCTCATCGAGAGTATCAAGCTTTGCGGGCTGCGAAAAGCAAGGGAGAAGTCAATCACTGATATGGTTCAAACCCTATGTGGCCACCTGTCAAACCGAGAGGATGAAATCAATCGATGGATTGAGTTCGCCGATAAGGTAGCCCTTACGGCTGGGGAAAAGTACCTCTTGGCGATGCAGGAGTACCAAACTGTATGTGCTGAGAGAGACGGGGCACAATCTGCTCTACATGAAGCCCAGGCGGCGTTAAAGACATCCGTAAGGAGGTGTTATCGCTGAAGAAAGAGTTCGTCAAGGCCAAAGAGGGGGTATCGGAGACACTAATTGCAATTGGTCCAGTCATGAGGCAGTTCGAAGATCAGCTGAGGCATCAACTTGAACTCCATTGCGATAGTGTGCGATCTGAATACAAATCTCAGGCCTGTGATGAAATCGAAGATCTAACCATCGAGCATGATAAGGAGAAGCAACGATTGGAGGGAATGATTGGCTCTCTCGAGAATACAATCCACGAGGAAGGAGAGAAAGTGAAGATCCTGCAAAGTCAGCTTGATAGTGTTGCAGCTGATTCGGAGGCACAGAAGAGTGAGTTGAAGGCAGACGCAGACAAAGCACGAAGTGAATTGCAAGATGCAAACAATAAAATCAAGTCTCTCGAAGAGGCCCTTGAAAATGAAAGGAGGCAACAGAAGAATGAGCTCGACAAAAAGGAAGAGGCCATGAAGGCCGAACTCGACGATATTGATCGAAGGGTCAAACAATTGGTTGATAGCAAGAATAAAGAGATCGAAAAGGCGATGAAAAGGGCACAGGCAGCAGAGGCATCTGCAAAGGCTACCGAGAAGCTTTTTTCTGAACTCAAAACAAGCCTTGTCCCAACTGTTTCAGCAGCAGAAGGTACAAGTGAAAGCTGATGAAATTACACATGATCCCTACCTCTTCCAGAGGAATATGTGACCGTTTATTGACTCTAAAAATGGAGGGATGTGACGTTATTTAGACTCTAAAAATGTACATGTAAAAAAACACAGACCGCTTCAGTGTGCAGCAGAACAATGTATTAAGTTTCCTCTCCACTCTCGTATCATTGTGTGTAAAACACCAACCATTTAGTCAGACATACTCCTATCCCAGTAGATTCAAGCAAAAAATAATATGAACCATGTACGGTATTGTTGACGACATGCATGCAGTTCTAGCGAGCACCCTTCGGAACACTGCATGCCATCAGCTGATTCTGAGGAGTGACCACAACTATCTTGTCGTTCGCCAAGACTGCGCCATAGCAAGCCAGATCGTCTGGGAGGTGAACCGACGACCATGCTCTTCCAGTAGCATTATACACGTGCGCCGTCCGTCTTTGCTGCTTCTTGTCGCCCACGGGGTACTTTACCACGAGCATCTCGCCGTTCTCATATGCAGAGGACGCACAGACGCAACCCATTGGAGGTATCGATGGGATGACGCCGTCGGAGGGATCTATCCACTCGCCCGCTATTACATCGTACGCAAGAACCCTTTGATTGGGAGTTCCGAAGACGTATATGACGTGCCCCACCGCAATGACGTTGCTAACGCCCCTGACCTCCGGCATGGGCTTGGCGTACTTCCACGTGTTCGACTGCGGGTCGTAGAACTCCACCAGACCGAGCTCTTCGTCGTTGCCCGTGTCTCCTGATCCCACACCCCCGAAGACCAGCACCCTGCCAAGGCATTCGGTGACGCCGAAGAAGACTCGGTACGTGTTCATCGCCGGGCCGTACGTCCAAGTCTTCTTCTTGATGTCGTAAATATCTATACCCAAGCTTTTCAGCGTCCTGCCGTCTCCTCCGCCGAGCACGTATATGAAGTTGCCGTCGTCCGAAAGGACCATTCGATGGCCGAGCCGGGGATGGGTCATGCCCAGAAGACTCTTCCACTTCTTCTTCTTGACGTCATAGGAGAGCAACGAGTCGTGCACCGTTGCATCGCCGCTGAATCCTCCTGAGATGTACACCTTGTTCCCTGCCGAGACGACGGCGTAGCCTCGATAGTTTGCAGTCTTCATAGGCAGCTCTGGCAGTGGCTTCCAGTTGCCTTCACCGATGGCGGGCTTCGGTATGCACCAGAATATCGAGCTCGTGAGTACAACTGCTTCTCCTATTCGCACATGAAGCACTGGGAAACTCACCTCGACTTTATCGCCGCCGAAGAACTCGCCGACGGTGGATCCCGCGGACGACGAGGGCGTGGACAGCGCCCCCGGGACGGTGGAACCGTAGGACGACATGCGCTCGTACTTGTTCGAGATCGACGGGAGGGAGGACCCGTTGGACGGCATGCGCTCGTACTTATTCGAGACGGTGGACCCATTGGACGACTTGCGTTCGTACTTATTCGACGATGATGACCGTGCCGTGGAAACGGTCGCGGGCACTGCATCCTCCTCATCACTGGCAACTTGAATGGCCAGCATTTTATTGCCGCTCGCCACCACGAGGTGCCCATTCGCAATCGTTGGACGATAGTATCCAAACTCGGTGGCCGCCGGCAGGACGGCCCAGCTCGTGCTCGTCTTGCCCCTCACGTGCGATGCCATCCACCGCTCGACCACGCTGCCGTCGGTGCCGCGCCTTGCATACCGGTAAACTAAAGCCTCGCCCTGCGAGGAACTCGAGGCGGTCGAGGAGGAGCACACCAACCCTCTATCCGGACACTCGGGCACGGAAGAATCGGCGTAGTTGCTGAGCCAGGCGTCGGCCACCACGTCATATGTCATTGTCACCTTTCCGGCTTCAAGTACATGTATCAAATTGCCGGCGCTAACGGTGTGACCCCTCGCGCAGGCCCTGGGCATGCTCGTCAGCAGCCACCAGACGCCGGCGTGGGGATCGTAAACCTCGACGCTGCCCAGCGCCTCGCCCTCGGCCCCCCTGCCCCCGAAGACGTAGACCTTGTCGGAAACGGGATCGACCGAGATTGCGAAGTCTCTCCTCGCCTCGCGGAGGTTGCGACCCAGCTGCCACGACCTTTTCGATACATCGTAGATCTCGTACGAGGACAGGAGCTCGACGCGCTGCTGCAGATTCTTCGGAGCGGCAGGCGACGACTTGTACCCCCGTCCGCCGATGGCGAGGAGGTACCGCCCGCCCTCGAGTACGGCCAGCCGGTGTCCCCACCTGTGGTACAGCATGTCCGGCAGCCTGGCGTACTTCCTCGATGCGACGTCGTAGGACACGAGGCACTTGTTGACGACGGCGTCGAAGCCGGTGGCGCCCTTGCCTCCCGAGACGTAGACGGTGTTGTTAGCGGACGCCACGGCGTATCCGCGGTACTTCGACGAGGTGCCGGGCATTTCCTTCAGGTGTTCCCAGGGCGGGAGGTCGGCCTCGCCTTCGATCCTCGTCATCTTTAATGTCTTTCGCTGGTATCTACGATTACGGTCCACGGCTACGATATTCGATGTCGAAGCAGATGATGATGAACCAAACGAGAGATGGTTTCCTCAGCAATGGATCATTGGAAATTACCATGTCATTCAATGAGCATGAGGTTTGCACAACGGTCCCATCTCGCAGGCCTCAACTCGCTCGCTGCCCGCTCTTCGTGAGGGCCACGCGCGGGCTGCAACGGCATGCAAACAACGACAACGGCCCGGGCATGCACGGACCTCACTCGGCCGGGGCGGGGGAACACTCTGAACGCGGACACCAAGGTCAAAGGTCAGCCACTGACAAACTGGGAAACACCGCCTACCTGTGCTTTGCGAGCTGGATCCTGATAATATCCAGATGGATCTCTGGGTAGACGACGGAGCGGTGCCCCGCTCAGTAGCTATGCCGCATTGATCTGCATTGATACACACGATTTATTGGATTTGCCGAGTTGCCCAAAAAAGCATGCCACGAACGATACACACATAAAATTTCAAGGTCCTTCTGGTGTCTAAACCACGGACAGTCTAAACAACTGCTGTAATCGTGAAGGATTTGACATAGGAACCAGTTTTGACACGCGAGCTCAGTCTAGGCGTCTTATTTCATGCGAAACTCAAGCGTGGTCAATCAGAGACGCGCGTAGCAAGCTAGGGCGGGCGGGGCCCAAGTCGTTTCGCACAAAAGACAAGTCATCGGCCGAAGTTGAGTGCGTCTTGGGTCTTGGGTCCAGCCGGAGCTTGAGCCGGAGTTCGCTTTCTCTCCGTTCACATCTAGATACATATCTCTTCTGGGACGGGAGAACCTGATATCGCCAGATTATTTGGCGAATCTTTAATGCCATCTCGAGTTTCTAAACAAAATCACAGCCTTGCCTCGGAACAGCCTCAACGCCTCTTGCACCGCTCACAAGTTGACGCATCTCTTCTCACGTCCGACGTCCTGAATCACGACGAGTTTGAGTTACCGCGGGCCGAGCATTGGAACCTTTGGGAGAGCACCTTGACCGATTCGTTCGGTTCGATGGTCGATGCCGTCCTAGCCACCCTCACCCAGCGCACTTCGATACCTATTCATGCTTCTCTCATCGCCTCAATGTCCACGACGAAGGGTGGCCTCGGCATCAACCATCCTCGCTCATCCGCCATTCCTACGTTCATGTTGAGCACCCGACGCAATCTTCAGTACACGTTGGACGGCGTCTGGGTCGGCAATACTCACCCTCTGGTCAAGCTCCCGCCCGCTATCACAAGGCTTTACTCCGGCTGGGCGTCTTCTACGTGCAAGACCTTCACTTTTTTCCGCCGCTACTTGACCGAGATATCGAACGTCTGTGTGAGCGAAGTCATCGAGGACAGTGTTGACCACTTCCTGCACAAGTCCTCCATCAACACGTGCCGCGAGCGCCTTCGTCACATGGCAGCTGACCGGACCCGCGAGATTTTAGAGTGGGAACTACGTAACGACCGTGATTCGCTCGACCAGCTCGAGGATTTGCTCGACGACAAGATGTCATATGCTCTCTTGGACATGAGCCGCCTCTCCTCGGATGCCCGTCGTAAGAATGATGATTTTGAAACAATGCTTAAGAGAAAGCTCCGCCTTGAACTTTGGCCAGGAAACGATGAACTCTTCTGTCTCTGCGGCCGAAAGATGGATCGATTCGGCGACCACGTCCTCAAATGCACTCGTCACTGCAAGACGACAATGAGCAACAAGATCCGAGATGGCCTCAAGCCCCTTCTTGCGAGCATCATGCACCTTACCCGTTTGATCAGCAATGAGCTCATGGTCGACAAGGAACCTCCTCGGCTGCTAGACGAGCTCCCGAATCTTCGGCCATTCGATGTCTCTGTCCTATTCGATCACATGCTCGGTGAGTCGTCGTGGCGTTGCCCACTGACGCGCCTTGGATTCGACGTGACTGTTGTGCAGTCCGTCCCATACTACTCTACCTCGTCGCAGGCTGCTCGCAAGAAAGAAATTCATTTGCGTCTGCGCCGAGGAGAGAAGTTGAAACTCCAACGTAAAGGAGCTTCCTGTAAGCAGACGGGCATCACCCTCACGGGTGACGAGATCATCCAGCGTATCATCGCGATGGGTATGGCTCTCGTCCCTATCGCCGTCAGTGCTCATGGCCGTCTCGGCAGCCTCTTCCGTCGCTTTCTCTACGGCACGGACCCCATTGCCTCACCCAAGTTCAAGAAGACCTGCCCCAACGCTAAGTCAGCTGAGCGCCTCGCTCGCTCCCACCAGGTCCCCAGTGGCGTCCTCAAGCGCGCCGACGAGATTTGGCGTCAATCCAACCCCGACACGC
>JALLOV010000205.1:0-12386 GCA_036939655.1 Thalassiosira allenii | reverse complement strand
CTGGCATTCTTAGAAAAAAAACACCAGATCCGGCATTGTTCTTTAAAAAGAAGCCATCCAAAGATTCAATGATGGAGTTCTTCTTGCCCTAAAAGTATGGTTTCAGATTGGTGTTCAAGTTATTATCCTTCCAAAATAATGAGATACCCACCTAATAAGGTGGGAAAGTCTAGCCCATCCCACATTCAACTACACGTCACATCAGGATAAACCAGGCGGGGGCAGACAGCAAGGCCATTCGTATCTTCTCTGCCCTCTCGAGGCAACGGACTCCCATAAAAAACAAAATGGTGTACGTCATCGAGTCGATCCCGTCGCCTCTTGATGTGTCTGTGTGGTAGAGGTAGCACTCGCGTCTGCCTCCACCCCCCCTCACCCATCTAATTCAAATCCCGCCCACCGCCCGAGCCTGGCCCGATATATTCGTCACATCAACACCCTGCGATTTTGCCTGCCAGAACCGCCAGAACTCTTTTGGGTCCATCGAAGAGCAGCTGCTGCTCTCTTTTTACTCCTTGCCTAAACACAACAATTGACTCTCACAAAAAAACAAAGAAGCAACATTCACAGCAATAAAAGTCCAACCAACCAAAACCCAACGGGCAGCCCCACAAGAAGTCCGAACGTGACCTGCTTACACGTGGCCATCGGATGAATCCACCCACACACCACTCGGCCTCCGTGCGCCCTCAAGAACTCTCAAGCTGAGTCACCACACAATGCTCTTTCTCTCTAGAGAAGCATGATGTAACCGTGCTTCAGCTAACCCATTAACACTGATGTTGCTGCTGAAACAAAAACTGAAACTCAACTAACCAGCTAACTAACTAGGTAGGTACCATAACCAACAGCGAATCATGGGCCATGGGGGGGCAAGCTGGCCCCCTTCGCCCCCAATTTTTTGGCGCAAGATGTGCCACAACAACAAACCCCTGCCATAAAATGCCCCCCGAAATAAAACGAGCAACCGACGCGACCCTTGAACAACTTCTTGTCGACTTCGAGCAACCATGACGGCCGCAGGAGGAGCATCGCTGCGCCCCATCCCTCTCCCTTCCGTCGCCAGCGGCCGCGGCGGCGGCGGCGACGACGGCGACGGCGAGTCGATTCGGGGATGGGACCATTCCATCATCGCCGACATCCCCCCTCCCGTCCAGCCCGCCCGTTCCCCCGACTCCCCCGACTCGCTACTGTGCAACGGTGCCAAGACCCTGACCTACCACGCCGTGGCGCACGGCGACACCGTCGTGGGGACCTCGTCCGGACGGGGGGACGGCGTGTCGTGGCAGACGTCCCTGGGCGCCGCCGTGGTCACCGTTGCATCTAACGACGACGGGTCCGTGATCGCCGCCGCGACGTCCACCGAGGTCAGCCTGCTGAAGGGCCGCGACGGCAGCATCCTCGCCACCAGGCAAATTGCCGCCAGTAGCAGGGGCGGAGGAGAGGCGGGGAGCTTCCCCCCTCAGCTGCTCTTCCTCTCCGACAGTTCGTCCGCCGAAAATGACGACTCGGGGAGGAGAGATTTGTTGGCGGTGGTCTGCCCGGTGAATGGCAGTCGCGCAAAGCAGCAGCAGTCCAACGTCATTTTGATAGGCAACATCGACGGGACCCTGCTGAACTCCACCGACATCCAGGAGGTCAGGGAGGGCGCCGCCGCGATGAGCATGGAGGCCCTGCCCTTGGTTTCTGCCACAGAAGACGGTAGAGGTGGGAGGAGCGGGAGGGAGGGTCTCAAGACAGTTGTACGAATGAAGGGGGCGTTTGTCAATTCCAACACGATACGCTTGTTCATTCAATATCGAAATGACGACATGGATTGTGCCCACGAGAATGACGAGAGGAGGAGTCCAAAGTTGTCGGTGGTGGATTACAACACAACAGAGAAAGAGACGCATTTGGTGCTTGATAGCCTGGGGGAGCATCTGAAGAGTGATTTCATGGGGTTGAATGTTGACGAGGGCCGCATTACTTCCTTGGTGGGATTGGGGATCGATGCCAATTGTCCCACGCTTGGCAGCTTTCTCTTGGCGGCCTGCAGCACTTCATCTCCCATGGCGGGCAATGCAGATGCTGCAAATGACAAAGATTCAGTATCAATCGCATGGATCGATGTACTTGATCTATCCATCTCGGCAAGGTACATGCTTCCACCGAATACTTCCCTACTTTCATGCACGCCAGTTCAAAGCCATGATGTGGAAACGTGCGTGGCGGCCGCAGTGACATGCAAAAGCCCTTCCAAGACAGAAATTGTAGTGGTGCAGTCATTTGTGGCTCCGAAGGACGAGGGAGGGAAGACAAGGTTGCAAGATCTGGATAAGTGCATGGTATTGCTCACGGTGGACGTGGATGACGCTGATCATGTTGCTCTGTGTGCGCCATCACCGCGTCACCAAAGGGGAGCCTACGCCTTTCGCTGCCTCAGCAGCTCCAGCGTTGATGGCATCGGCGATGCTTCGTCAACCAAATGCGCCGATTTCGAACCCAACGGGCAAGAACGACTGGGCCTGCTTCATACTCTGTTAGCCAACAACAAATTTGACGAGGCGCATGCTCTCGCGGAAGAACTGGCAGAGGATCCTTCATCTGGCGTGAGCCGCCGAGGCGCAACATCCACACCGATGACCAAGTCATTCGTTTCCCTCCTTCAGTTCCGACAGGTCCTTTCGCAGTCTCTGGCGGAGAACCAAGTAGAAGCCAAGGAATGCCTTAGACGCATTGCCAAGGGCGTGATTTTATCGAGCGGAGGTAAGAGCGAGGTTGACTGCATGGTCCAGGCTGCTCAGTTTCTCATGGGTTGGCCAGCAAATCAAGCGACACAACGTGGAGATGCGGAACCTGCGATGGTTTCGATCCAGGAGATTAGCATTGCGCTCTCGGCCATGTCGACGGCAATCAAGGGCGTAGTGGAGGTCATCGGCCCTGCCAAATCAACGCCACTCGAGGAGCAACGCGGGAAACTCGATGGCCGGCTCGTGGCGTTGAAGGCGCTGACAAGCATTGCGCCGTCGCTGCGCGAGAGCCAAATCACCATGGATGATCCGTTCCTGGCCGTGGAGTCGACCATCGGTTTGCTCCACGTCCTCGTGTCTCATGGAGCGTTCAAGTCGGCGGAGCTCCTCCAGACTTCAGCGGACTGCTCGCAGGCGCTGTCGAGCCCGGATGCAATCGCCTTGGCCGCATTGCGCATACCTCTGAATGTTGATCCGCGCGGCTTCATTCCGTGGTTGACTGACATAGTTATGCCAAGCCTTTCGATCGGTCATCCGCTGCTTGGACGGTTACGTTCTTGGGTCTGCGACGCTGCGGACCGCTACGATGAGGATGATATTGCTGGAGGTATCGACTCTTCCGTTGAATTGTTGACAGCTGTTTCCAAGGCTACAGCTCGTCTCACAGTGGCAATGAACAACTGCTTCGCCTACCCAATGCAACTGGAACATGACGATGATGGATGCGGCGAGCAGCTCATAACTCCTCGAAATCAAATCATGGCTTCTTCTTTCTGCTCATCCTTTGATTCCAAGATTTCCGTGCGATCTACCCGTTCATCTCGTCCAACAGTACTCAATGTCGGCATGATTAGTGGAATGAAGACGAGGGATGGCCGCATGCTGTCTGCTCAGAGGGTCAGCCGCAGCAACAACATCAGCAATATATCCTTGGACTTATCGTTCTTCAACAATTCATCGCCCAACTCAATCATCGAAGAGAATTCGATCATTGAAGACGACGACGACGAGAGTGTGGAACATGATTGTGTTGAGTACAAGGTGATCGAGGCCATTCGGTTACAGACCGCTCGGGGTCTTGGATTGGAGAGGGAAGCATTGACATTGGCAAATTACCGCACCAAAGGCGAGCAGTACATTGTAAAGGAGTTGGTCAAGTCGGCACTGAACCGATCCTTGTCCCTCTCCGAGTCTTCTGACGATACTCAAGATATTGTTGGCCGAATTCGTTCGTTTGCTGTAGATGTCGATGCCGACTTTGACGAAGCCGTACAAGAAGTGGTTGACGATCTATGCAAATGTCGCGATGATATACCTTCTGTTCTCCATCAAGCCCAGGTTCTTGTCGAATGGTGTAGATCTTCATCGATCAAGTGCCAAAATGTGCTCAAGATGCTACGCATTGCGCTCGTGAGCACGCAACGCCCACCAGACTTGACAACCCTCGCAAGGGAGGCTATTGGCATGGCCGTGGACGAGAATGTCAAAAGCGAGCTCGAGGAGGCGTTGAGGCTGTTGGAAATCGATTTGCTCGTTCGAAGATACTGCGGGAATGGCGCTCAAGAATTCTTTCGGGTGGTGAGTACGGTGGATCTTTCATCTTTGCCTAATTCCATCATGCCTTGATCTCAACACTTGAAACATTTTTTATGTATCGCATCACACCCTAGTCCGATCCATCGCACGGGCTTACACTCGTCCAGCACGTTTGTCGGCATATTGATGTTCCTACAGTTTTGGTGGATGTATTGGTTCTTTGTGATGCATTCACGCACGTTTCCAAACTTGATAGCTGCGTCTCCGTCCTGCAGCGGTCAATGGTTGCAGCGTCTCCTAAGATGGATGGATTGGAACCACCATCGAATCGCGCTGATCAGTGCGCCTCCTTCATGAGAGAGATCTACTGCAAGGATACAATTCTGGCAGAAAGGGTTGGTGAGCGAATGATAGGGTTTTGCGCTGGTGTTCTCGAAGACAGTGCAAACATGATTGCAATGGAGTCTTATGCACAGGAAGCGAAGCGGCAAGCCACAGTGGCGAGTTCCACAGCTTGTGCAGTGCTTAATGTTATGCAACACCACGAAATCAATGGGAGAAGATTCGGTAACATTGGCGCCAGATCATTTTCTGCGCCAACAATGTTGAAGGAGTTCCAGAAGATCTCCAAGCTGCAGTCAGGATGCGGGATCTATCTGACTCTCGAGGGGCTTAGAGATCATTCATCGCGTGCGTCTGTCGTGTCTGAACTCTTGCAACCGAGCGTGGATCTGCTTCTGTCGCGAAAAAGCCTAATGGACATGAAAGACGACTCCCTACGCAATGAGCTCAAGCCGGTCGTGGCAACTGCACGGCAATGGTGCGCCATATTGTGTGATTCGCCGTTGCAGGTTTCACAGATTTGGTCGCGTGCCATTGGCAGTGCTGCAACTCGGGTGGCCAAGATATCAACGAATCATGCAAGCCTTCTCTTGCTAGAGGTTTCTGGTCTTCTTGACGAACGTAGTGGGCATTCTTCTTTCCATGCAGTCATGTCAGTTGCGTTGACCCTCTGTGCAAGAGCATTTCAGGAAGCACATCATCTCTCAAGGTCGATGAATCTCATTTCTCAAAATGAAACAGATTTACTCGCATCGTTTGTCGCCATGAGAAGTCTGGCCCAGGCCTCCCAGCTTCTTCGTGAACACATACTTTTGCACAGCCCATCAAATATGCTGTCCCCGTCTCTATCTTTGGGCAACTTGACAGAATTAATGTGTGAAATCTTGACTCGATCAGACATGAACATCGGAGAGAAACTGGAGGTACGTCCTATCAAGTTATGAACGTCTGTTCAGTACATGATTCTTGACTACATTAACCCACCTTTCATCCAATTTAGCGCTACATTACCATGCTTCAAGCGGAAAGCCGCAAATACCTTCAACACGGCTGCAATCACCACAGCAAGTCCAGCAAAATGCTCACTGACAAACGTGTACCTTCAGCTCCCAACCTCCATCCGACATGGTACATTGGGGACGGTCTGCTCTTGCAACCACTCGAGGCCTTGTTCCTCAGCATGTCTTATTGCAGAATGGTTTTGGACACGGAATCAACAAGCCCCTCCAAGAACACGTCATTGATGGGAATGCCTGAAATCATGCGAGTGCTTGAGTCACGAGGGGCCCATGCCACCTCTCTTCGTGTCCTCACGCTCTCAATGGCAACTTCCGCTTGTCAGAGCACTGCACAATCCTCCATGAATTGGATATATGCAACGTGTTCTGTCCTTGCAGAGCGCAGCTTGGGAGGAACCGAGTCAGGTCTCACTTCGGGCAGCATTGACGCTCACATGTCAGTCTCATTCCTCCTGCATTTACCAAAGGAGGTGGCATTCAAGGTACGACGAAGTAACTTCTTGTTTCATGCTCTCTCTTCCCTTTTCAGAATGCTTATTGTCACACTTTTCCCAGATCTATCAAGCAGCGCTGCCGTCTGCAATTGGGAAACGAGACTTTCCTCGCATACAAACCTTGGCCAACATTGGCACATACTGCGGTGTTGGCTCCTTTTCTTCTGGAGAAAGATTTCCGTGGAGCAAGCAACGACGGTTCATTGAGCAATGTGACGAGCTGTCTTGCAATTCTACTTGGTGGAGTGTTCTGTCGGAGCATGGGGTTTCGTTTGACCCGAGCGTCTTTTCGCAATCAAGAAATGCCAAGTCATCCGAACAGACGCTGCAAAGTTACTGTACGAAGTTGGTTTGGAACGCAACAAAGAAGCTGGGACCGCATCCCACATTGATTCTTGCAAGAAGATTCATGAAAGATTTTGGACTGAACAAGCATGTTCCTGCCTCATCCATGATCGAGTACTTGCTTGCAGCACCGGATGATACACATTCCATCGAGGGAGCCAAAACAGAGCTGGAGGAGTATCAGAGAAGCAACGCTGCTTATGATATTCGCCATGACTTGCATCAGATAGAATCAGCCGTGAAAGAATGTCTTGCCCAGCTTCCAACCCTTAATCGAAATGTGACACTCCGCAAGTGTCTCATGAACCTCGAGAACGACCAAAGGTGCACCAAAGACTACGACCGACACGCGTTGGTGCTCCAACTTTACCGTGAATGCCTCGATAGACTGCGTGGTGTAATGAAAAAGAGCGACGCGAGAGCAAAAGCTCACGAAGAAGAGACCCGTCGCATCCAGAGTCGCCAGGATGCTCTTGTCATCATATCTTCCATCTTTGAGAAATATCCAACAGAGAGCAAGCCAGAGTACACTTACCTGTTTGAACCTCTTCCTCGTGATCCATCGCACCCGAATAAGAATGTCAAGAAGTTCAGCGTTCTCGGAGGTGACGCAGCTCAAAATGTCTTTGATCCACTTGCACCTCTTGACAGAGTTCTAGAGGATGAAAATGGCTCAAACTCCATTGTAGCTGCGCTCGCTCCGCTGTGCAGCTTGCTGAACCTCCCGCCAGGATTCTTGCACGCCCGATCTTTGCAAGTAAGATTTCGCAAGTTGAAGGGTTCTGGAAGCTCACTGCCATCCTTCGACACGGCAGTTACGTCAGTTACCAAAAAGCTCAAGGCCTCCAGAGATAGAGCCGAATTGGCTTGGTGGTGCTCCCTTCAGTATGAGGCAGGGTCGGTTGAACAGCTCAAGTGCATAGATGTTGCACATCAAAACGCTCGAGATGCATCCGAGGAAGCAGAGTTATCAAAGGACAAGGAAGAAGAAAACATTGCTTTGGAGCGGGTGAAACGAATCGATGCAGCCAGAGCAGGCCTATCGGACAAGATCCTAGTCGACGAAATACTCAAGCGTCAAGATTCAACCACCAAGGCCGTCAAGGTTCTGTACAAGTCGATCATCGATAAAGTGCAGCAGCGAGCGCGGTCTGAAGAGAACTACTGCCCCGAACATCTGGTTGAAGCTCTTCTGGTCGAAGGATCGTTGACTGCCGCAACAGCTTCTCTGGACAACAACGATGGATTTGCAACCCACCACTTTCGCATGCTCGCTTTACTCGTACATGACGCATGCAAAGCTTTGAGTAACCGCTATTCTCACGTCAACGTGGGAAAATTGGCTCGGCTACTCACACGCCGCTGGCTTGTTCATGGAGATGACACGGACAGTAACATCAGTGCCGATCTTCGCGATGCGGATGTCGAAGAAGCGAAGAAGAACGGCGAGCAAACCAAGGGTGAAGTTCAATCTGATTGCGAGGACACAACTGAATTCGTAATGGATATTCATATTGGTATTGATCGTCAACATTGGTCTAATGACTCCAAAAACGACAGCACCCGTGGTGGAATCATTTCAACCGCAGAATCGTCAGCACTGTCTCCATCGTCCCTCAGAGAGTCATCAGACCATCTTTGTGCCAGAGTGGCACTTCGTATCGCTTTCTTGATCTGCTTTGCCGAAGATTACCATTGTGTTGGGTCTTCACCTGAGAAGGGAGATGAAAATGTTGATGGCAACATTGCAACAAAGAAGCAAAGTCTGAGATCGAAGAGCAAAGTGGCTCATAAATCATGTCAGAAGACGAACTGTTTTGAAGGCGATCTTGCTCTGCAACATGCACGAGAACTCTTGGGCATTGTCTTCGCAGGGCAAGGTAGCTCCGTTCCTTCAACGTATGGGTTTCTCTTCGATGAGAGCTCTGCTTATGATGAGAGCATACTTTCAAGTGTGCCCGAAAATGCCACAAAGGAAGAATATCACACCAAGAGCATAGCTCTTTCCTTCGCCATGCGCCATCGTGCTCTGCGAGTCTGTTTCATTTTGGTCCCTAGGGAAGTTATCGCGCGGGTTGTCGTGGAAGGAACATATTCAAGGGAAGTTGGCGAGGACCATTTGAACAAATTTGCATTCGCTTCATTCGTTGCAATGGAAGTTGAAGCAATGGGACTTCCTTTGCCTCACTCAGACTTAGTCCAACTCAGCATCATCCACTTCCCTTCATACGCTCGTACTATATGGAGAAATCACGGCTCTACCAGCTCTTCCCGTGGCTCCGTCGGACGGTTGCACTTGCTTCTCTTGGAGCTCTGTGTCCATCACCACGATACTATTGACTGGGAATTGTTCGTGTTGATATTCAGCGAGTTGGACCGGCTTGAATTACCTCGGTCGCTATTGCTTGCATGCGAGTGTGCTGTTCAATCAAGGGCAGTTGCTTTGGCGGCTTCACAGAAGAGGCCGGATGTGTTGCAAATCGTCGAAAACGCCTCCAAGAAGGTTGCTGAGCTCATCGTCCGTGAAGTGGAAACCAATCTAGTTGCAGGAATTGATTTTGATGCATCAGATACCCTTCACAGACTTTCTTCGGTGGTTAACGTGAAAGAGCTACATGCCAATCCAACGTGGCTTGTGACGAACTTCTCCAAGCTATCAGAGCAATGTGCAAAGCATGGACATACGGCAGCTGAAAATACTTTCGCAAACGCTGCTGCTCGAGTCACGTCCCACCACCTGCCTGACCCCGACAGAGGAAACGGCATCAGCAGTGAAGTCCACACCGGGACTTCCATTTGCATCAAAGCAATTCAAAGCTATGAACAAAGCTGAGCAACCGAGTAGAAATGTTTAGGATCAATAACAATGATCAACGTTTAATTACATAGTCAAATATTATATGAGATGGCAAACCTGCCCGAGAGATGGAGGAACACCCGCATGGTATGAATGGCTTGTGAAGAATGATGATGGACACCAAAATACGAACCGATGATCACCTTTGAACTACCATGCGAGTGCATGCGTATCCGATACTGTCACATCATCAACAGATGCACTGTTCGGCAAATCCGCCTCCGTCGGCAATCCGCGGTCGTCGAAGTCTCCTACACCAAGCTGTCCCCTATCGTTCAAGCCGGTGCCGTACACCGTCCCGTCGCTATTGATGAAAAAGACAGACTCGGCACTCGGCCCGGAGCCAATGTCGACTACGTTCGACGACGATGGCAAGGACACTTCCGTTCCAAAGCTGTCGTCGAACGTGCCGTCGCCCAGCTGACCTACATCGTTGTTCCCGCAGGCAATGACAGATCCATCCTTGAATAGAATGTAGGTCGATTCCTTGCCCGCCACGAACGCTCTGACAGTGTTGCTGGAGACGGGGTCGTCGAACGAGTCCAATAGGTTCGGGACTACGAGGGGGTCGCCATTAGTATCGAAGCAAAGTTGACCTGCGGAAGAAGAGATGAGAGAATGAAATATTGGTGAGTTTGCAATGAAGTCTCGATAACGATGGTACTATGACAGAAATGATGGTGCCAGGCCCACTCACCGAAAGTGTTATCCCCCATTACGTAAAGTCCATCAGCGGCCCTGATAAGCGAGAAGTCGCGGCCCGCCGAAACTTCTCTCACCCCATCCAAGGGAAGCTCCTCGGGGAAGTCCGTCTTGCTCATGCCCCCCAGTCCCAACTGGCCGAACTCGTTGCTCCCGCACCCGTAAACCTTGCCCGAGGCCGTGCGTATAAGCGTGAACTCCCCTCCCACGGCCGCCTCGATCGCCCTCTCATTACCGGGCAGGTCGATCTGCCAGGGGAATATCCTCGAGTCCTCGTCTCCCAAGCACAGCTGTCCCTTGTCGTTATTTCCCGCCGCGTAGACGTTTCCATCTACGTCGATGAGGACGCTGTGCATTCTTCCGGACCCCTCGAAGGTCTCCACACCCGCGTACACCCTGCTCCACTCGGGCGCCGCCCTCTCGTTCCCGCCCAAATCGATCACGTCAAGTATGGGTATGATGGGGTTGGTGCCCTCCGTCAATGTTTGGCAGCCGCAGGCGAAGTGTCCCTGGTAGTCGGCGGGGTCGGGGATGTACCCCCCGACGGCGGCCGAGCGGTCGCTCAGTATGAAGAGCGTGTACAATGTCCCGGCGGACGCCCAGAAGACGGGCTCGTCGACAAGCTGGGGGACGTCGAAGTCGGCCTCGTCCTCGCCGATGCTCGTGGGGGTGCCCCAGACCCAGAGGTCGGAGAAGTCGTCGAGGAAGAACGTGGGCGAGAATGTCGGCGAGAATGTTGGATTCAATGTTGGATCAAGCTGATATTTGCATCAAAGGAGAGTTAAGAGTGGCACAGAGAAGTCAGGGCGATAGTCACAAATGTATCAAAGAAGAATACGAGAATAGAACTAGAGAAAACAGTCAGGGTTCCAGTGTTCAAGTCGGCCTCACCGTCGGAGGATCCACTAGTATGATGTAGGTCGGGGAGAACGTTCTATCGAACGATAGGAGACAAGATCACTCATTTAGACAACAAGCAAGTCACGAGCAGGAGATCAATGAAGAAGATGGATACTCACGGGTTCAACGAAGGCGAGAAGGTGGGTGACTGCGTGGGATCCAGCACGGTGACGATGTACGTCGGCGCTGTGTGGCAAAAAGGAGAACGATGAGACATACATCATCAACAGGCTGAACAACCTTCAACATCACGCGAGGCACTCACACAGGGTGGGGAGCAGCGACGGCGAGAAGGTGGGCGACTGCGTGGGATCCAGCGAGGAAAGCTTGTCGGTGACGATGTAGGTCGGGGCTGTACAAGGAGCGAGGATGAAAGAGGCAGAAATGTCAGCTGTTATGACAAAGATTTGCAACACACAACATTCAACGAGATTCCAAGCTACAACTCACGGTTGGTGGTGGGACTGTAGCTCGGTGCGAGGGTCGGCAGCTGGGTGGGCGTGAAGGTGGGAGGGAACCTGGCGTTGGAGAAAGAGGCAAGCATCAACAGGCGAGCAACGTGTGTTCAATGAGTGAATGATGAGGGTCAAAAAATGGACTAGCAGAGCGACAAGAGAGAGTTGGAACTCACGTAGCTCCAAAGGGCGTCGGCATCTCGCTGAGGAATAATCAAGGAATTGAGTTGGGATAAACAGAAGTCAGTGGCACGGTGGTAACAAAAGTTGAGATGAAATATGTAACCTAGGATCAATATACAAGTCAACGTCTCATAAGACTCACGTCACCGGAGTGGGCTCGAACGTCGGCGAGAACGTGGGGTTGACCGTGGGCAGCATCGTCGGGTCCATCGTCGTGAACTCCGGCGTGGGCCTGTCGGTGTCCGTTTCGATCGTAGGCTCGAACGTCGGGAGCATCGTCGGGACCAGGGTCGGGTTCAGCGTCGTCAGCTCCGGCGTGGGCTCGTACGTCTGAGGCGTCGGCTGGTAGGTGGGCACCATGGTCGGCTGCAGCGTCGTGAACTCGGGCGTGGGCTCCTCCGTCGAGTACGTCGGGAACGGCGTGTCTGGAGGAGTTGTTGGCTCTGGGATGGGAGTCGTCGGGAAGTCTGCAAGCGGCGTGTCGAGTAGTATGAAGAGAGAGAGAGAGGTCCAAATGAAGATGGTTGTGAGAATTTCAATTTGCCATGGAATGGTGAGGAGTCTGGACACTCATTGTGGCACACAAGATGTGCGACAATTGAGAAAAAAGGTTGGTACAATTGAGTTTGAACTCACAAGTAGTCGGCATGTACGTGGTGACGGCCGGAGTGGGCCTCGGCGTGGGCGGCGGTTTGGGCTTGGGCCACGGCCATCCTCCGCCCCAGCCCGGCGGGTTCCACCCACCTCCGGGCGGGTGCCATCCCCCGCCCGGCGGGTGCCATCCTCCTCCTCCCGATCCGCCCCCTTTGCCGGACTTGCCG
>JALLOV010000204.1:0-12456 GCA_036939655.1 Thalassiosira allenii | reverse complement strand
TGATCCTCTCCTACGTTCAAGTACACCCGAAGCCTTCAGTCGGGAGAACATGGCGATTCTCTTCCGCCGATCTCGAGATGAAGTGAACGCCAAAATTATTCTGAAGAAATGCTTCGGTTTCATGTTGGCCTACGCAAAACAAAGTAAGCTGGTCAGATGTCAAGCGTTCTCTGGATGGCGGAGTGTCTGCAGAGATTCATCAGAGAGAAAGAACCAAATAATTCGAAGATTTCGGCACAGGAATAAGGTTCGATCCACCAAGCGGTTCTTGAACTCATGGCGAAAGATGAGCCATGAGCGATCACTTCTTATGCAGAAAGCTTCAGAAGGACATATCTGGCGGACTAAAGCCCAAGTTTTCACTTCCTGGTGCAGACTGGCTCGCACAGAAAAGGCACGGAGGACAGAGGCAAAAGAAAGAGAGAGGTTAGATCTTGCGAGGAGATCCAAGATGGCTGAAAGCTTCGATAGAACGAAAACGACGCGAGCTGTTCTCTTCGGATGGCGTGCTGCTACACATGCAAGCAAGATCGAAAAGGCTGCAGAGCTGAAGAGGCCGAGAAAAGCCAAGGAAGGTCGGGGTGAACAGAAAGACGATGTACCCATAGCCGTCATTGAAGATGATGGCAGCAGTATCGATACTCAGAGAACCCCCGAAGTCACCTGCATCACCCCGGAGCGAAAGATGCAAGCGCCAACTCCGGCAATGGAGCCTATCCAGCCGGCGGTTGACAAGGAAAACCAGCAACCAAACCGAATGGACAACACACTTTTGCGTCCTCTAAAGCCCCAAAGACAAAGGCCGACGAAAAATCCATCTACGCCAAAGCTCGTGCGTGAAATGAACCAAAGGAAGCAGGAGCGTGATAGGCGCAGGGACCTTCTAAAACAGAAGGCTGCCGAGAGAGCGGCGGAGAACAAGAAACGAATCGAGCACGAGAAGAAGCGTAGGGAAGACGCCGAGCTGAAAGTGCAGCGAGAGTACCTCCAGCGCAGGGCGGACGAGGAGCACAGAAAGAAGATGGCCGCCGCGCGAAGGAAGCAGGCCTGCCGATTGGCTGTGCTGCACCATCGAATGTCTCTGCAGAAACGCATGCTTCTCCAGTGGAAGAAGATTTTCCAGATTCGGGACTTCAATGAGCGCAAGGTAGGATCGTTCGTCGGTTACATGTCTTGCTTTGTGTCAAGAGAAACGCCTCTGACACATCTCATTTCACACAGGCTTCCATGGCGTGGAGCGATGCCATGTACGAAAAGTGCTGGCGCGGATGGAAGCTCTACAAGGACGAATCGCAGAGGAGGCGCAGGGAACGAGCAAGGAAGAGACTGCAGCTTGCGGGTAAGATTGATCCTGTGATATCATTTAGTGTGTATGTCATACTCTTGAAAAATGACGCACCGTGCTCCGCCTCCCGACAGATGATTTCAACACAATGCGGCTGCTTGCAAACGGGTTTGCCGCCTGGGAAGAGCATTTGCATCACACAAGCTTGCTTCTCGAAGAGGCTCGAGATCGAGTCTCGACTGTTCGACAAAGGTCTGTCCTCATGGGATGGCTCCGCATCGCCAAGAGTGCTTCAAAAGAGCGCCGAGTCAAAGAAATGCAGGCTTCAAAGCATGGACGGCGAATTCTGATGCTCAGGGCTATGCAGTCTTGGCATTCGGGGACGAGAATATCTCAGAAGGAGCGGGAAATGGACGCATTAGTCGCTGCCAAATGGGAGCAAGTGAACAGGTGGCTGGAAGAATATTTGTGTGGAGGCTGGTTGGGAGGATCCCAGGGCGCTCTTACCCCGGGTGTGACGANGCCTGGTTGTCCCGGGATGTGCACCAGGTGGCACATCAAGGGCGACTGCTACTCGGACTGCAAGAAGGCGGACTCCCACGTACCCAAGAGGGATTGCCCCAAGGATAAGGAAAACGGGATGAGGCGATACGTCAAGAAGGTCAGGAACGAGTGACAGGGCAGGCCGGGTCCTAGCGGAGCCCGGCCCAAGGCCAAACCACCCGACCGCGGGGCAGCGGCCAAGTCTCCCAAGCCGATGTCGGGTCCCACCAGAACCCGGCCCAAGGCCAAGCCACTCGGCCAGGCGACAACGACCACGTCTCCCAAGCCTTCCGACGAGTGGCCTCCCCTCCCACCGTCGCCTCGGAAGGGCGTAGCCCCAGCAACCGCAGCGCCGACCGACTGCGGTGACGAGGCCGGCAGCGACGAGATTGTAGTCGAATGGAACCCGGGCGGGGTTTCGACAAATGTGGGAAGCGCTCGGGCGACGGCGAATGCAGTCGGACGAGGAGGCAGCAGGGCAGCCCAACAAGCAGCGGACTTGCTAGGTGAGTATTGGGAGCCACCCTCCGGATCGCCCCCAAGTGTGCCTTTCGACAGCCCCCCCCTCCCACCCCGGGAACCGCCGGCGGACGAACAATGTAAGTCACACCCCAAATGCCTTGGACGAAGTTGTGCTGTGTGGCTCTAGGTAGGGTGGATACTTATTCGGATACAAAAGTGAAAATTTTTGTATCCGATCCCACCTTGGGCTCCAGGTGGAACCCCCAGATCCCCAGCACACGCCTGTGAAGCGCCCAGCTGACCCACGGCACCCTAGCTAGTGAGGCCAACGGGCCAGGCGCCGAGCTTGGCCCCAGCCGAACCAACGCACCCCCAGCTAGTGAGGCCAAAGGGCCAGGCGCCAAGCCGGGCCCCAGCCGAACCAAGGCAACCCCAGCTAGTGAGGCCAACGGGCCAGGCGCCGAGCCTGGCCCCAGCCGAACCAAGGCAGCACTTGGAAGGCCAGACTCTCTGTCTTATACCCAACTTCCACTCACATCCGCCCTCTCTCTCTACGGCTCACAGCCAGACCGGCCATGGCCCCAGAGACACCCGGCGACTTCTGGCCCAGCGACCTGCTAGACGCCATCAAGAGAGTCATCGAAGAGCCGTGCCCGCCACCGGGTCGCCCCAGCTTCGTCTTCGAACCAACAAGAGCTGCGGCCGCAGCCAACCTTGGCGTTCTGACTGACCACGGGATGGATCTAGGCTCGGCAATAGCCGCCCAGGACGGATCCCCAGTCGCCTACGGGTCCGAGTTCAGGCCCACCTCGACACTCGAGCAGGTCTTCGGCCTCCACCCCAATTGGCCAAGAATGAGGCGTCTGCTGGAGAACGGATCGGACTGGCCACTCACCGAGCTCGACAACGACGACCGTGCCGCCGACCTTGACGAGGCCCTCGCCTTTGGGAATCACAAAGGAGCCAAATCAAAACCAGCCCTACTGCGCGACCTCATTGTAAAGGACATCACCCACGGCTACGCCCTACCGATACCACTCAACAGCATCAAGGAATTGCCGGGGGCAATCATGGGTCCCATGAACATCCAGCGCCAGGATACGATCAACGCCGAGGGACAGATAATTGACAAGGACCGCCTCACCCACGACCAAAGCTATCAGTGGGCCCGTGGCGGGTCGGTTAACAAGCGAGTCCTCAAGGAGGAGCTATTGGAGTGTCGGTTCGGCCACTGCCTAATGAGGATCATCAATTGGGTGGTAGCGGCACGCCGGCTGTTCCCGGAGATCCGCATCCTCTCCGAGAAGGTGGACTTCAAATCGGCCTACAGGAGATGCCACCTGCACGCGACGACAGCCATTCAGACGTGCACCCAACTGCCGGAGGAGGACCTCGCCATCATCGCTCTCCGCCTAACTTTTGGCGGGACACCTTGCCCTTTCGAGTGGGGCGCAATATCGGAGACCATCTGTGACCTCGCACTGGCAATTCTTCAGCACGAGGACTGGGACCCGGAGACACTGCACGCCCCCAACCCCGAGCTCGTCCCACCAACATCACGGCTGGACGACACCGTCCCCTTCGGGATCGGCAGGGAGCTCATAGTCGACGTGCCAGTCGACCCAAAAGGTACCACCGACATCTACATCGACGACGTCATCGGGCTCACTCTCGACATAGACGGATCCAACAATGACCAGCGGCTCGCTCGAGCCATCCTCCTTGCCATCCACGTGGCGGCCCGCCCCCTTCACGACGAGGAGCCCATCCCGCGAGAAACGATGGCGGCCCTCGCCAAGCTCTTAGCCGAAGCGCGCCCGGAGGAACGGAAGATCATACTCGGCTGGGCGTTTGACTTCCGTCGGCTGACCGCGGCGCTACCGGAGAACAAGTTCCTCGCCTGGAGCGCGGCCATAAGATCCATCCTGGACTCAGGCAAGACCACAGCCAAGGAAATGGAGACCAACATCGGACGACTGGGACACCTCGGGCGAATCATCCCGGCCGTGTACCACTTTCTCAGCCGGCTTCGAGAATTGCAGCAGCGGGCCAGGAATCGCCAGTCTATCTCCATCAACTCGATCTGCCGTGCCGACCTCGAACTCATGCTTCGTTTCCTTGGAAAGGCCCGGGAGGGAATCGACCTCAATCTGGTCGCATACCGCAGCCCCGATCACGTGTACCGGTCGGACTCGTGCCCGTATGGCCTCGGCGGGTACACCCACCTCGGCTTCGCCTGGCGCTTCTACATCCCTGAGGACCTCCGGTTCCGAGCGTCCAACAACCTCCTGGAGCACATCGCCTCCGTGGTCACGGTGTGGGTAGAGATCCTGGCTGGGAGGCTTCGTCGGGGGGACTGCAGTCTCTCCTTGACGGACAGCTCCACCTCCGAGGGATGGAGCCGAAGCACCAATTTCAAAGAGGACTCCGAGGAGCCCATCCAAGCTACCGTGCGCATCGAAGTGGCTCGCGGCCACGCCTGGCGGATGATCGAGCACGGACTCAAGGACTACAGCCAGTGGTTCCCGGGGAGGGACAACAACGTTTCGGATGCACTGTCGCGCGACGACGACCGCTCAGACGCTGAACTGACCCGCATTCTCAAAACTTTTGTCCCCTCTCAGGTACCCCAGGATTTCAAAATAGTTCCACTGCCCAGCGAAATATCCTCGTGGCTGATCTCGCTGCTGCGGAAACTGCCCGTGAAGACGCAGTTACAGGAGGCACACACGAGGAGCAATCTCGGTCGTGGGACCGATGGCTCAAGTACTGCGAGTCAGTCGGCCTCGAGGACGCCTACCTCGAACACTTCAGCCGGGGACAGCGGATCAAACTCATGGGAGCCTTTGCCATGGCTATGCGTAACGCACGATTTTCGCCAGAACGTTATGATTCCTTGGCTGAGAAAACAATCCGAGGTGCCGTCTCGGCTGTGGCTCAGACCTTCCGGGAGAACGACAAGCCAAACCCCACATTGGATGAAGACCACCAACTTGGCCGACTTCTATCACGGCTCTTCCGCGCCTTCAAGAACAAAGACCCCAACCCCCGGCAGCAGAAAGCGCTGCCGATCGGAGTGCTCCGAGAGGTGAACAAGCTCAAGTTCACCGAAACCCAGCGGGCTATCGGACAGATCAGCACCGGCGGTTTCTTCTATGCCGCACGGTCGTGCGAGGTTACCAAGGTTCCGAAGCACGAGCAAAGACGGACGGACATTCTTCGGCTGCGCTGCATCCGATTCTTCAAGAACGGTCGACTCATGCCCCACAATCACCCATGGCTAGCTGCGGCCGACGTCGTCTCGATCACATTCGAATGGCAGAAGAAGGAGGAACGGATGGACACGGTCACCCACCGCGCCTCCGGCGACGCTGTCCTGTGCCCCGTCCGCCAATGGGCTGCACTGGTCAAGCGGATTCGAGGTTACCGCGGGACCAATGACAACACTCCGGTCTCAGCCGTCTGGCGGAACGGCCGCATTGAACACATCACCTCAGCGGAACTCGTCGAGGCCCTGCGAGTCGCCGTGCGCGCCATCGGCGAGGACCGCATCGGTATCCAAGCATCGGAGATCGGTTTCCATTCAATCAGGTCCGGGGCTGCCATGGCCATGTACCTCGGCGAGTGCCCCGTATTCGTCATGATGATGATTGGACGATGGTCCAGCGACGCCTTCCTTCGCTACATCCGGAAGCAAGTCGAGCAATTCAGCCACAACGTGTCGTGTCGCATGCTCCGCTTCGAGCTACATCGCCACATCAGCGAGCCACCGCCGCGCTCGCACCGTCTCGACCCGCGTCAACACAACCACCGTGACAACGTAGAGACCAGGAAGAACATTGGTGGCAACAGCTCCCTACGCCGCCAACTCCCGGCATTCTCAGTGTTCTGCTGAGACTCCGACGCTTGGACAAGTTAGTGGTGGAAGCATCATCGCCGATAGGGATCGGGAGCGGGCGAATCTCTAGTAAAGACGATTCCAAACGCAACTGACCTCTTGTGCCTGATGAGGCGACGACCAGAAGCCTCTGATTTCGATCTTTTCGTTGTGTGGAGGCTGGTTGGGAGGATCCCAGGGCGCTCTTACCCCGGGTGTGACGAGGGGGCCTTTACCCCCGTGGAAAGAGGAGGCGAAGGGCCTAATGTGCCCCCGACCTCTTACCTCTTACTAAAAGGCCGGGCTCACCGAGCCCATGGTGCCATTGTGCCAAAGCAGCAACCTCAGGAACAGCCGGAGCCGTCCCTGAGCCTCAGCAGCAGCAGCAATAGCAGTTAGTGGCGGAATAGCAGTAGTTTAAACATGCCTGTCGTCAGCCGTACCTTCAAGGAGTACTACCTCGGCCTCCCGAGCCGCGACGCCGGGAACGACGCCATGGAGAAGTTTTCGGAGTCCCTCGCCATCTCGGACGGGCCGAGGGACGCCTGCAGGCTCTCGAAGATCTCTGACCTCGCCAACGATGTTGACGCCATCTTCTTCATCGTGACGGCTGACAGGAAGATCGACGCGGTGCACAGCTTGGTCAACTTTGGCGGGACCCTCTCCCGCCCGGAGCACAAGTTTGGCGCCCTCAGTGGTTTCGGACCGGAAGCCCAGCGTGTCCTCATCGACCTGGACAGCGCCATAGCCGACTGCAACATCAAGACCCCGAAGCCGGCGGCTTTGAAGGACTGCGAGGACACCGCGGCCTTCGTCGGGGCGGCGGCGGAACGGGGCATCACCTTCAAGGGTTCCATGGCCTTCCGCCCGGCCCCCTGGCTACAGGAAAAGTATTTGGAGCTACAGGACGAAGCCGAGGACGGCCTCGTCGACCCCAGCGAGCTCGGAATCCAGGCTTTCGCAGCTGCCGCGGAATTCGACACCGGGAAGGGCATCGAGCCCGAGGCCGACCAGGACCTCATCGACGACACCCCGAGGTCGGCCACCAACCACGCGGGGATCTTCGGGATGTGGGCCTGGGGTGTAATGAAAGGGACGGTCAAGGCCACCAACCTCATCATCCGCCCGAACGACGTCGAGCTCAAGCAGCACTGTAACCACCGCCACGAGAAGTGCGTCATCTCCGACGCTCGGGACGGTCTCGGAGACACCGGAGCCGCAGACGGATCGGTCATCCGCCAGCTCACGGTGAGCCTATCACGCCAGGGCGACGCCATCAAATCCATGACGGACCTCAACAAGCAGGAGTACGCGAGGCGCGAGGCAAAGGACGATGCCAAGAAGGACAGAACCAAGAAGCTTCACAGCTCCATCATGAACATGCTCCTCATGGCGTCAGCCGATCCCTTGGACGAGGCCCCCGCGGACCTCGTCGAGACGTGCCAGGATTTTATCAACCAAGAATCGGTGGGGGCAGCAGAATTAGAGTTAGCCCAAGGCTTCGAGAATATGAACATGTCGGACGTTACCTTCGCGCAGGGGGTCACCATGGCGCTCTACCACGGTCACTTCCTTTTCAATTCTCCAGGGAACCCTAGCAACTTCTCCGCCTTTTGTTTCTATCAGAAGCTCCAGAACGGAGGCGACGGATCGGGCGAAGGTATCGAAGAGCGCGGGATCCTCCTTCACATGATGGCCGAGCACGGCCGCGGAAAGTCTTACGACGAACTCAAGTCCGCTACGAAGCAGGCGGTGGTCGTCCCCATGACGGTACCGGCCCTCCAGCGCCAGGTCACCTTCCTGCGTGGCGGCGCCCAGTTCTTCTTCGGCACCGTCAGTCCGCTGACCAAGAACCTGTCCTCACTGGAGACCAGCCTCACTAAGCACATCGGAGCTCTCAATACGAGGACTGCCTCCGACTCTGCTTTCCCGGCGAAGCTCCTCTACGCCGTGGACGTGAGGAAGCAGGTGTGGCTCGCCGACTGCAAGAAGGCGACGACGAGGGACGAGGTTGCCAACAGCCCGATCGACTTTGACCCCCTCATCATGGACGTGCTCTTCGGACGCTTCGTCATGGACCTACCGCCAGTCTTCAAACGCCCGCCAGTTGACGACGGCGACGAAAGCCCCCCAAGGAAGACCCGCCGGATCGGAGACTCCAAGAAGCGAGAGCCGGGGGCCAACGGGAAGACGCGGGTCAAGAACGAAGACATGTTCGAGGACTTCAAGCTCCGGGATGACGAGAGCTGGGGAGACTTCGTCGGGAAGCACCTCGACGACCGACCTAGTTGGCCTGGTTGTCCCGGGATGTGCACCAGGTGGCACATCAAGGGCGACTGCTACTCGGACTGCAAGAAGGCGGACTCCCACGTACCCAAGAGGGATTGCCCCAAGGATAAGGAAAACGGGATGAGGCGATACGTCAAGAAGGTCAGGAACGAGTGACGGGGCAGGTCGGGTCCTAGCGGAGCCCGGCCCAAAGCCAAACCACCCGACAACGCACCAACCGCCTCGTCCCCAAAGCCTACGGAGGACTGGCCTCCCCTTCCCCAGTCACCACGTAAGAACGGCTCCACCGCCTCCCCGTCGCCCACCGGCAGTAGCGGCGGGCCGAACACCGACGAGATCGTGGTAGAGTGGAGCACGGGCGGCGTGTCGACGAACGTTGGCAGAGCTCGGGCGACAGCGAATGCAGTCGGACGAGGAGGCAGCAGAGCGACCCAACAGGCCGTGGACTTGCTAGGTGAGTCTTGGGAGCCACCCTCTGGCTCACCTCCACGTGTGACTTTCGACGGCGCAACCCTCCCACCCCGGGACCCACTGGCGAACGAACAATGTAAGTCACATTTTGATGCCTTGGACGCAGTTGTGTTGTGTGGCTGTAGGTAGGGTGGACACGTTTTCGGGTACAATACGGTCCATTTTGTATCCGATCCCACCCAGGGTTCCAGCTGGAACTCCACAACCTCCTACCAGTGCCACCAACCAACACCACCCAGCATCTCTCGCTAGTACGGCGCCCAGCCAAACCAAAGCAACCTCGCTAGTGCGGCCACGGGGCCAGGCCCTGAGCCTGTCCCCAAGCCAAACCAAGGCACACCCTAGCTAGTGAGGCCAACGGGCCGGGCCCTGAGCCCGACCCCAGCCGAACCAAGGCAGCACATGGAAGGCTAGGCGCTCAGTCTTATACCCAACTTCCTCTCACACTCGCTCTGTCGCGAACCTCTCTCTCTCTCCGGCACACAGCCAGACCAGCCATGGCCCCCGCGGTCGCCGGCGATTTCTGGCCAAGCGACCTGCTAGACGCGATCAAGAGAGTCATCAACGAACCGTGCCCTCCACCGGGTAGCCCCACCTTCGTCTTTGAGCCAACTAAATCGGCAGCCGAAGCCAATCTCAGCGTCCTCAGAGAGCACGGAATGGACCTGGGAACGGCCATAGCGGCCCAGAAGGGATCACCGGTCGCCTACGGCTCTGAGTTCAGACCCACTTCGGTGCTCGAGCAAGTCTTCGGCCTCCACCCCAACTGGCCCAGAATGAAGCAGCTGCTGGAGGCCGGATCAGATTGGCCGCTAGAAGAGCTCAACCACGACGACCGCGCCGCCGATCTCGACGAGGCCCTGGCCTTTGGAAACCACAAAGGAGCGAAGTCTAAGCCAGCCCTCCTGCGAGACCTCGTCGTCAAGGACATCACCCACGGCTACGCCCTGCCAATCCCGCTGCGCAGCATCAAGGATTTGCCAGGAGCAATCCTGGCGCCGATGAACATCCAGCGACAGGACACGATCAACGCCGAGGGACAAATTATTGACAAAGACCGCCTCACCCACGACCAAAGCTATCGGTGGGCCCGTGGCGGTTCCGTTAACAAACGAGTCCGCAAGGAGGAGCTACTCGAGTGTCGGTTCGGACACTGCCTGAACAGGATCATCAATTGGGTCGTGGCAGCACGGAGGCTGTTCCCGGAATTGCGCATCCTCTCAGAAAAGGTTGACTTCAAATCGGCTTATAGGAGATGCCACCTTCACGCGACGACGGCCGTTCAGACATGTACCCAACTGCCTGACGAAGAGCTCGCCATCATCGCCCTTCGCCTTACGTTTGGCGGGACGCCTTGCCCGTTCGAGTGGGGTGCAATATCGGAGACCATTTGTGACCTCGCCCTAGCGATCCTTCAGCACGAGGATTGGGACCCCGAGTCCCTGCACGCCCCAAACCCCGACCTCGTCCCTCCAACATCCCGGCTCGACGACTCCATCCAGTTTGGCATCGGACGGGAGCTCATCGTTGACGTACCAGTTGACCCGAAAGGCACCACGGACATCTACATCGACGACATCATCGGGCTCACGGTCGACGTGGACGGAACGAACAACGACCAGAGGCTTGCGCGTGCCATCCTCCTGGCAATCCACGTGGCGGCCCGTCCACTGCACAGTGACGAACCCATACCGCGAGAAACGATGGCGGCCCTCGCCAAGCTCATCGCCGAGGCCCGCCCCGAGGAACGAAAGATCATACTGGGCTGGGCTTTCGACTTCCGCCGGCTGACGGCGGCGTTACCAGAGAACAAGTACCTCGCCTGGACGGCGGCCATCCGGTCCATCCTCGACTCGGGCAAGACCACGGCCAAGGAGATGGAGACCAACATCGGGCGGCTAGGGCACCTCGGGCGAATCATCCCGGCCGTACACCATTTTCTCAGCCGGCTCCGAGAGTTGCAGAGGCGAGCCCGGAACCGCCGGTCAATCCCCATCAACCAAGTCTGTCGCGATGACCTCGAGCTCATGCTCCGGTTCCTGAGCAAGGCACGCGACGGGATCGACCTCAATCTTGTGGCATACCGCAGCCCTGACCACGTGTACCGGTCCGACTCGTGCCCCTACGGACTCGGCGGGTACACCCACCTGGGATTTGCCTGGCGGTTCTACATCCCATCGGACCTCAGATTCCGTGCGTCCAACAATCTCCTTGAGCACATCGCCTCAGTGATCACCGTGTGGGTCGAGATCTTAGCTGGACGGCTCCGCAGGGGGGACTGCAGCCTCTCCTTGACGGACAGCTCCACATCAGAGGGCTGGAGCCACAAAACCAACTTCAAGGAGGACACCGAGGAGCCCATCCAGGCCACCGTCCGCATCGAAGTGGCCCGGGGCCATGCCTGGCGAATGATCGAGCATGGGATCAAGGACTACAGTCAGTGGTTCCCGGGGAGGGAGAACGACGTGTCGGACGCGCTGTCACGCGACGACGACCGATCAGACTCTGAACTCACCCGCGTTCTCAAAACTTTTGTCCCCTCTCAGGTGCCCCAGGATTTCAACATAGTTCCACTGCCCAGAGAAATATCCTCGTGGCTGACCTCGCTGCTGCGGAAGCTACCCGTGAAGAGGCAGTTACGGGAGGCACACACGAGGAGCAAGCTCGGTCGTGGGACCGGTGGCTCCAATACTGCGAGTCTGTCGGCCTCGAGGACGCCTACCTCGAACACTTCAGCCGAGGACAGCGCATCAAGCTCATGGGAGCCTTTGCCATGGCTCTCCGTAGCGCACGATTTTCGCCAGAACGTTATGATTCCCTGGCTGAGAAAACAATCCGAGGTGCCGTTTCGGCTGTGGCTCAGACCTTCCGGGAGAACGACCACCCAAACCCCACCTTGGACGAAGACCACCAACTTGGCCGCCTTCTATCAAGGCTCTTCCGTGGATTCAAGAACAACGACCCCAACCCCAAGCAGCAGAAAGCGCTGCCGATCGGAGTGCTCCGAGAAGTAAACAAGCTCAAATTCACGGAGACCCAGCGGGCTATCGGACAGATCAGCACCGGCGGCTACTTCTACGCCGCCCGGTCGTGCGAAGTCACCAAGGTCCCGCAGCAGGAGAAGAGACGAACAGACATCATCCGCCTGCGCTGCATCCGGTTCTTCAAGAATGGTCGGCTCCTGCCCCACAGCCACCCATGGCTCGCCGCCGCTGACGTCGTCTCCATCACCTTCGAGTGGCAGAAGAAAGACGAACGGATGGACACGGTCACGCACCGCGCATCCGGCGATGCCGTCCTATGTCCCGTCCGTCAGTGGGCTGCGCTCGTCAAGCGGATCCGGGGCTACCGCGGGGCAACAGACGCCACGCCAGTCTCCGCCGTGTGGCGGAACGACCGCATCGAACACATCACCTCGGCGGAACTCGTCGAAGCCTTGCGGGTCGCCGTACGCGCCATCGGCGAGGACCGCCTCGGCATCCAAGCTGCGGATATCGGATTCCACTCTATCAGGTCCGGGGCCGCCATG
>JALLOV010000203.1:0-12429 GCA_036939655.1 Thalassiosira allenii | reverse complement strand
AAGTGTCCGTACCTCTGGAAAAAAATACAGAAAAAATTGAGAGGTCCGGACACTATAAGAAAACCCCCTAGTGCACGCGCACAGTGGGAATACATCTCTAGACATACCTTACCGACAAGACCTCACCTACTGCTTTGTTGTATGTTCAGTCTGCCTCTGTCTGCCTTCGCTCGTTTTTTCGGCCCAAGGCCTTGCGTCCCTCCCCTCCACTTCACCTTCGACAACCGTCGGGTTTTGGGCAGCCCTACTTATTTATCATATATCTCCAGAAGCCAACAATGTGCCACATAATAACATTGGACCGTCTGTCGTCCGCCTGCGACTGCGTTGAGGTGTGCCGACAGAAGATATTATTATGAACCTGCCTTGCCGGACTGCGAGGTGGTATCCCTATCTAAGATCTGACCTTTGAATAGGATAGACCAGCATCGGATGGCGTGGCTGCTTCAGTTCATAGAGGGCGTGGACCAGAAAATGTGCACTCGTAACATTCATGATAACAAACATTGCAGCTTCTGGAAGAGGCCAATGGACCGCTGGGTCTGGCCGTCGGAGTCCAGACTTGTACAAAAAGATTTGGCATAATCTATGTGAAATGGGGCTTGCATCTAACCCGCGTCTACCAATTATCTCTCTTCGAGTCATTCGGCAAATTTTTATCTCTCATACGATAGAGAACAATNACAAATGTCACTAATGAAACCTTATAGATTGTGTCCGGACCTCCATTTTTGCGCCACCTGAGTTGCCGACCTTTTGAATCTCAATCAGGGGCAGGAGGTGGTCCAAATAAAAAAATGAAGATCATTGCATCGCAAGGTTCCGCAAGCTAACAGCTCAGCATAAACATTGGTGTTGGATTTGCTTGGGCGAAGACCCCGGCGACGATGGGAAGCCAATAGTCCGTGACTGCTCGTGTCGCGGCGGCAGCGGCTTAGCCCATCTATCATGTTTGATTCAGAAAATGAAGCAAATCATCACCAGTGGAGAAATCATGATTTCGGGGGCGGGCAAGTCCAAGCTGCATGGGCCTTGGAGCACGTGTCCATGTTGTGAACAAGCGTATCAAGTAAGTTTTGCGATGGCTACATGCTCGTCATTGTTGCGTCATTGCTTGATTTTCTGCTTTGTGCCATGTTGCTCGTCATTGTTAGTTGGTCATCGCGAATAACCAAGAAATAAAAAATCCAAACTAAATGTGTATCATATCACCACCTCGTCAGGACGAGCTCGCAGTCGACATGTCTACTGAATTCGTCGCCTTCGTAGAGACAACCTACAGTAGCCACCAGGGGCAGGCCTCGAAAACACTGCATCGACCCTATATGGAAAACTACTTGAGCATATTGTGTGCCCTGCAATTCAGATCACTCCAACTGATGACGTACCAATTTGCACTGAAGGAAACAAAGAAAGTCAGGGAGGAAGGCGAGTCGTTCCTGAAGAAAATGCTGGCCATCATTGATACAATGCGGAAGGACCTGAAGATTGATAGATGGTTGCACATGCCAGCAGAAACATACGAGAGACGGATGTACGAACAGATTATGCTCAGCTTCAAGGCACCTACGTATGTGCATTTGGCCGGATTCATTACCTTTGAAGAAAATGTGGGCGAGGCAGAGGTTTCTGGGAAAGCGCGAGAGTACTATGGAAAGGCTCGAGTGATTTACAAGTTGCTGGAGGATGGAGAGAATCTTCGGAATGTGGAAATGATGCTTGCCAAAATCGAACAGAACGGTACAGTCATGGGTCCCATGTCTTTAGAAGAGAATAGGCGTTCCTACCGATATGACATTCAAGGTTTTGGGGGAAACGATGTGAAGACACTGAATTCTGGTATGGTCCTCGGAATGTCTCTCTTTGCCGAGAACAGGACAATTGAAGCTGCTCGACTTGCGGCGAAGTTGGCTACAATGAGTTGCCGAGTTCACGGCAAAGAACACACAGTTTCCAAAAGACTCGCGGTGCTGTTGGAAACTTGCAACGAGAGATATGTTGGGGTGGCATTTGCGACGGGCGAGAAGTTCCAGGCTCTCAGGTACGATGGCGACGCTGGCCATTTCCTCGTGCAAGGACCCGTGAAAGTGCCTAGAGAGGTTGAAGAGGAAAGGACCTTCACTGCCTCAAGGGATATTGTGTTCCCGTGGCCAGGTTGTCCGGTCATTTGCCATGGATTGAAGACAGCGCATCTAAATGGCAAAATCGGGGATGTAAGGCAGCACAAAATGATCAATGGTGTGAATCGATTTGCAGTGCACTTTGAAGACGAAAGTCTGAAGCCTGCCTCGATCAAGCCGTCGAATCTGAGAGTAGTCTTCGACTTGCCTGAAAAGGAGTAGATCTGTGTGTTCAGCGAGAGCTGCTTGGCGATTGAATTTCATTGGCAGTGTGTTATGTTCTGAGGAGCTGGTTAGCATTCGTGATAATGACAGTAAATGCATATTCATGTAATAGATACTGTGTGACCTCCATCCAGGAGTCTTGAGACTACGTGCCTCGTTGTGTTATCAAATTGACCACGATAAACTCTTCCTGGCAATTGTGCTGCTCAAAGACAAAAACAGCATACCAGAATTGAGTTCACTCTGATACTCCTTGAAGATGCACCAGACGCACCCGTACCGGAATGAGATTGCAGACCGCTGAATCCGACAATCACTCAAGGTTTTTCAGATCCATGTGCATGTACCTACCTTGAGGATGGCTTCTGCTTCTTAGGGCTGCGACTCTTTTCTGGACGCATGATGGTAAGAAAAACGCGAATTACCAATGCAGACCGCATTCCCTCATGGCCATGCACCATGCAATCGGACAACTAGAGCCTACGCCATATTCATAAATATCTCGAAGATTTCTCAGCGCAGTCTACCAAACAACATGAAACCTGCTTCATACCATAGCGTTGGCATTGCTCTGCATGCCAGGAGAATAAAAAAAAAGACAATGAGGCATTCGTCGATTGCGGCCGTTCGTATCATCGCATCGGCACTGGCACCGTTTGGAGCTCGCATTCTCTGCTGCATTCCAGTATCATTCGTTTGTCCAAATCTTCCGTGCTCATACCGGCTGCTGCATTCGAGCATCATTCATTTGTCTTTCTTGCTCATACCGGATGCCCAGAATTATTCAGATCACCATTGACCATGCCGGACCAGTCCCTGACGTAGTAGCTGACGATGCTATTCGTCCCGATGCCCTGCACCGACCGCTTCCTGAAGCTGTCCACCAGGTGCAGTATACGAAGGTGCGCCACCTGCGCCCGGAAGCCGTTCGCGCCCTCTGCGGCCCCGGCGGATGGCCGGATCGACTTGTCCTCCTTCATGGCGCTGGGTCGGGTGATCCTCGCCGTGTCTTCGGCGGTTGGGAGGGCCTCGCAGTACGCGGGACCGTGCAGGCCGACCCTGAGCACCCTCTTGGCGTTGGATATCGTCTTGCCGTACCGGCCCACGGAATCATGGCCGGGCCTGAAGCGGGAGAGCTTGTCGGCGATCTTGCCCGGCGAGGCGTATCCCGCGCTGGCGGAATGGTAGTGCCCATCTATCGCTCCGAGGTTGACGTAGCACATGTCTTCGAGATTCATCTGTCGCACTCGTATTTGATTCATTACTGCCTCTGCCACGCTGGTTCGATTCCCGTACGAGTGCTCCACGACCTCGTCCATATCTCCCACGAAGACCAGGTCGTCACCGGCCGCTCGAGCCACGAGAACGCACGTGTTTATGTAGCTGCTCTTGTGACCCTGCGGCGCGTACGTGAACTTCGTGCCAAAATGATCCGGCTGGATGTACACCCCCGCGTACTCTGACACGATCAGGCTGACCCTCCCCGCCTCGACCAGATCTCCGAGGAGAGACCAGGTATGGTTGAATAGGCCGGAAGATGACGTTGGCCACTGTGGCAAGCCGAGGTAGACGTGAGAAAAGCCGGCCGTGAGGTAGTACTTGACGACCTCGCGATGCTGCGGCGAGACGTAGTCTACGCCTATCAGGCAGGCCGAGATCGTCGGCGCGGTATCATTCGAACCATAGTTCTCACCGCTCCCTGCTGACTTCGTTCGCCGGGTCGCGCTGTTAAACAGTCCGGAGCTGGGACGTAAGCGATTGCCAGAGATGTAGAATGGCCTGTCTCCCGTCAGGTTCAGGAACAATGAATCACCCTGACCACTACTTGCATCCTTTGGCGCGATGAGCACGTCGACAGAGATCACCATCTCATCCTTCGCTCCTTCGTCGTTGCTGTGATCTTCTCTGAAAAACGACGCAATTGTCGAGTTGTCGTTGTCCACTGGCAGGTCGCAGGCGTACGTCATGGACTCGTAGTACGCCCCCAGCGCCGTTCTGTCCTGGTGCTCCAAATTGATGCAATTCGCTCGCAGCGATCCGCCGTTCCATCGCAACCGAACGGCGTAGCCATGAGTAGCATTCACCAAGGCCGAGCTGTGCTCCACCGTCACCTCCTCGCGGGTCCGCACGTCCACGAAACTGACGTTCCTCGTCCGTCCCCGCATCTGCCGCGGGATGTCGCTCGCGGGCAGGCCGAGCATGCTCAGGAATACCCTCGGCCGGTAGAAGTCCGGCACCACGTCGACGACGTAGCAGTTCGCTCGGAGGCAGCGCCGGGGACCGTCGAGCGCCGACCGGAGGTAGCGCGATTCCGGATCCGATATTGCTTGCGTTTGGTCGGATACAGCGAAGGTCGGAGGGGCGACGGGCAAGAACGGCGAGAGTGTGGGCCGAAGGAGCAGGACCTGCGCGAGCGCCGCCAGCGCGACGACGAGGGCCATCGCCGGCGCAGGTCCTCGCTTCGTCGCCATCTTCATCCTTGCTCCGCGCTGAGGCGGAGGATCCGCCTGTGCGTTGCCGAGAGAGCGCGCCCATCATTGCCATCAGTTGTGCAATCTTTGAGCGCCAAAATTAGTACTGATTCCTACCACAATCTAAGATTGAGATTACCTTCTTCACTGCCCGCGCTCTCTGTGTTCACCTGTGTCGATGTTGGATGAGCCAACCCTGGGCATTGTTTGGGGGCGGTGATGATACAATCGGCGCAGCAACATGATCTCGCGCCAACTGGGGCGAAGGTGGAAAGAAGCAAGGGGAGGAGGGTTCGTACTGGGTCTGGCGCTGGGCGTCGTCCTCGGCTCGTCGGCGACGTATTCGCTGCTTCTCGGGAGTGCGGGATGCAGCGTCGGCTTCGATTCCGGAATCGGAGGCGCGGTCGAGGCGAAGAGGAATGTGGCTAACTGCGATTCGATTATTGGATCAGCCTCGGCGTCGGCGGCGGCGACGGAAATCTCTACCGATGACATCAACGGAAGTGGCGAGAACGAAACGATCGTCGGATCAACTGCCGGCCCGGCATCGCCATCGCCGTTTGCGTACCTGAACGAAGTCATGCACACGCCATCGCTGCGCCGGCAGTACGCGCCCGGCAACCTGACGTTTCCCGTGACGAGGAGCATGCTGCGGCGGTCGCGTCCGATAATCGGGAACAACGAACGGCTGCACTCGTACTTGAAGAAGCTGCGGAGCAAGAAGTGCACGACGGTTTTGTTCATGGGAGGGTCTGTCACGAGAGGTGAGATGTCTTCGATGATTACCATACGATGGCGGTATTATTTGACTGAGAAACGACGAGTCTCACATCCCCGCCACATACTGGTTTATATATTGGACATCCAAGGTCGCGGCGCAGGCATTGCGTACCCCAAATTCTTCGTCGATTGGTTGAACGAACGGTATCCATGCACCAATCATGATGCTACCGGCACGAATGGAACGATGGCCGCCGGCAGTCACGTGGCCAAGCTTACAAATGCGCAGAATTCGCAAACGCACTTTACCATGCTGTCGTCGGTCAAGGATGCGATGGAAGAGATCGATTTGGTGATAATGGAATTCAACGTCAATGATGCATTGTGAGTTATTCATTTCTTTCATGGCTTGATACTGGTTTCTTTCTCGATGTGGTATGCTGATTATCTCTCCTTTATCTAATCGGATGAAACAAATACGGATGCAGCATTCCTGATTTGCCGCACATCTTAGAAGAAAAAGGCCCAGTCGGCAATACTCTCGAGTATCGATGTGCTTGGTACATGGAAGGTGAGCCAATTTTCCTTGATGCTGTTGCTCATTGTGCGGTTTGTATCCCTCTATCTGAAAAAAATGCCTGCTAGCTGTACTGCGTCAACTATTGCTCGTGAGGAAGCCCGATCCTGTGGCTATCATTACATTCAATGCAGATTATGAAGGAACTGTCTGGACCCAGGAGGAGGCCAAATCAAGGAGGACAACAATATCACAACATTCGCCAGAACCGTTGAAGCTGTGGATATCTGCAATGTACGAGATACCGACCATCAGCGCGTCAATATGGATGCTCCCTTTGGCATCCAAACGGGGCCCTGCTTATCAGTTTCAGAAGGACAAACCCAAATATTCGACTGCAGCTTGGCACACTGACCGTTGTTGCCATCCTCCGAGGAATGGCCACTTGATTCTGACGATAATTCTGGCATACAACTTTGTTCAAGAAGAGAAGATGATGATGCAAAATGCTATAGAATCGGTAGATGTTGAACGTGACTTGACAGCTACGAATGAGAAGCTTCTACGTGAGCCAATTTACTTGTCTGAGGAGGAAGAGACCATGTACATTCGATCCAACAGTTCCAACGCGCAAAGTAGCTTAGATTTTACTGAAATGGCCGGAAATCAAACGTGGCAAGATCATGTTACATCAAACGTAGGATGGGAGTGGTTTGCTGACAATCAAGAGAAAGATAAATACGGGCTCATAGTCAATAATGTCACCGGTGGACAGCATGTTTCGTTTTCCTTGACTGGAGGAAAATATGGCCTCCTTGAGGTGAGTGATTCGTATGATTTGTGAGATTCATTGCATTCTTAGAGAAGCCTTGGATCTCATCAAGGATATTTGAAACCATTAGATCTCCTATGTCGTCTCCTACGAGAATTTTGGCATTGCTTTGGCCTGGGTAGACAATGAACATAACAATACAAGAAGTAGTTTTTGCAACACAGCGGTTCAGTTGGCGCTACCGGTTGCAAAGGGGAATCTCCATAATGAGAGGTTGATTGCAATATGGGATGAACAAGCGTCTGTGCCCACAGTGCAGATATTGAAACACAAACTCCAGCCAGACAAATCTGCAATTTTGCACATATGCTTGACTCCTCGCCATTCCAGCCGCCATGGAAGCGAAAACAAATTCAAGCTCCTTGGGATAAGAGTTTACTGATCAATGATTGATGACCAACATGGGCTTGTTGGTCAAAACCCCATTAAGATTTATTAATGCTACTGCAAAGTCTTGAAAAAAATAATGCGAATCAGTTACAAGTACCTCCAAGACCGTGAACGCAATACCCAACTGATCCGATGCCTTTCTACTAACTCCAGATTTACAAAGCGCTGAACTTATCCATTATGACCAGCCAGCATCCAGAGATGTGCCTCGCCTTGGTGCATCAATTGGTACCCTGGATAGGCCATTGATAGGAAACGAGCACGACCAAGAGCTCCTGGCGTCAAACCTGCCAAATGGAGAAAGCATCAGCCCACCGAATTGCTCGAAGGCAATCGAGCCAAGTTTCGAGACGCGTTTTCTGCAGACGAGCTTCAGAACCGAGCCAAAGCATCGCCGTCGGATTCCATCTGTGGGATTGGACTAGGGCATCTGGATCCACGGGCACAGGACCCCAAGCAGTGGAATGGTCTCAACCTTCTTGGAAAGGCCCTGGATACGGTTCGAGAGGAACTAGTAGCTTCAGCTCTGCAGCGCGAGACTGTGTGAGTACGACCGACAATCTGGATGATTGTTGTATTGATCGAGATAGTGGAACGGGACTTGACATGAGCTGGCACAACAGACTCAGGCTCAAGCCGCGACTGCAAGATGTCATCACACGTGCCTCTTGGGGACAATTCAAGCTGCCTCTGTTGCGACTCTCAGCAGCTCATGCCCAGCCTGTCGCCAAAATGCGTATCTTGGGCCAAGCCGTTCCATGAGACTGTGAACACAATTTAACCGAGCTGCATGCCTTTCATGTCATGTCTTTTCTCATGATTCTTACATCAACAAATCGAAGAGATGGTACCTTGGATAGCCATCATCTGTTGCTTTGATCAGATACCGGGCTTTTGGTATCATGGATGGCCCATCAGTAGTGTTACTCAGGTCTCGGGTCAAGTTGCTCAGGCTAGTATCTCAAAGTCGTTACTCTTCGATATCCAGCATGTTGGGTACCATAATATGATTCGAAGCCTGAATGTAATGTGAAACGGTGTAAAAAATACATGTACATTTCCCGGTCTCGATTTGCATATACTTGGCTCGAGTGCATAGGCTGCGTTGATCTCGGTTCGATTTGGGCAGGTTTTTGCTCCGTCCTGCTTACGAGTTGTACAGAAGCCGAGGCTGGCCCGAGGCAAATCCCTTCATATCACCTCCCGGCATAAAGTGAATCTACAAACTAGGCCTACATGTTCCCCCTGAGAATATCTTCAGCATAGCTGGATCGACATTGAGATCAATGCCGCATATTCTGCATCAATTGTGGTGAACAATAATAACGATATGATGAGATCCATGTGAGATACGAAATGTAATATGTTCTGATGAATTAGGCATAAATGCAGTTTTTTTTGTCTCAGCAGTTATATACAATACTAGTATTGACGCAGATGATGCTGAGAACAGGCCAGGAGTGGAAGAGGTCATGTCAAGGTGGCACAGAGGAACAGCCCCTCTGACGATACCTCTGGCCTTTGGGGCAGTGTACCTACCATTGCATTAACAACTGGCGCGCATACTGCTTTTTAGATGAGAGGAATCAAACAGGAAGGAAGGCCATTGAATATTGAAAGGAGGAAGAAAAAGAATGCGAGGTCCAGCTTGCAATTGAAGGGCCAGGGCCCATTTGGGACTTCTGGGTCATCCTGTCTGTATTGGTCCAAACATTACACTTGGAAGTGCTGCACTGCATCATGGGCAACAGGCAGAAGTCGTATGAGTTGTGTGCCAGATGATGATGTGGTGACCCTGGTGACCCTTTCATTTCGGCCATTCATCATTTGCCCTTGACCTCTGCCTTGATTGACGAAGCAATAACTGATACTGCTACTGCCCCGGCTACTGCCCGTTCGTTCCTAATGATGTTCGTGAACTGCTCGTGAATAGAAAAATCACATCACGATTCACATAACTGCCACAAAGTTACTAATTCCTACGCTAAGAATCTTTTGTTTTCAAATTGTTTCAAATCCAACGCTCTCATAATTTTCACTCCGACGACCCGAGCATTTTTCCCCGTAATTTCATTACGTGTTTTCCGATCTCCCTGCTCGTGACTCAGGCTTCTTCTGCAGCCTTTCTTCTAGCTTTCAACAATGAGCCCGATACCGGACCCAGAAACAACCGTATTGGTTGACAATGTATCAGACCATGATGTAGGAACTTGTGAGAATTCTAATATGGAGATCTTTTCAGGCCGTATTACTGCCGTATTTTTGTGTTGTCTCCCACAGCCGCAAATCCTCATTTTTCATTTTCCAACAACAACAACCGGCCCCCCGCCGATCACCTCCCCTACCCTCGCATCAACAGCGGCAAAAGTCAACCAGCCCACCATGCCAGAGCACAAGGAATTCGTCCTCCCCCCCGGCGACGGCGCCAAGGTCTGCGTGGGCGGCGGAGCGGGCTTCATCGGCTCCCACATCGCGAAGCGCCTCAAGGAGAACGGGTACAAGGTCACCGTCGTCGATTGGAAGGAGAACGAGTTCATGAAGCCCGACGAATTCTGCGACGAGTTCATCCTCGACGACCTGAGGAAGCTCGAGGTGGCCGTAAAGGCGTGCAAAGACTGCCTGCAGGTTTACAACCTCGCCGCCGACATGGGCGGGATGGGATTCATCTGCTCCAACGAGTCTGTACTGAGCTTCAACAACACCTCCATCTCCATGAACATGCTCGAGGCGGCCCGTCGCAACAAGTGCCGCGACTTCTTCTACGCCTCGTCGGCGTGCGTCTACAACGAGGCCAAGCAGGAGGATCCCGAAAACCCCGGATTGATCGAGTCTGACGCGTGGCCGGCCCGTCCCCAGGACATGTACGGGCTCGAGAAGCTCTACGCCGAGGAGATGGCGCTGGCGTACGGACGTGACTTTCCCCTGAATATTCGTATTGCTCGTTTCCACAACATTTACGGACCCCGCGGGACGTGGAAGGGTGGGCGCGAGAAGGCCCCGGCGGCGTTCTGCCGCAAGGCCATCACCTCGACCGAGGAGTTCGAGATCTGGGGAGACGGGAAGCAGACCCGGTCGTTCACCTTCATCGACGACTGCGTCGAGGGAGTCCTGCGCCTCACCTTCTCGGACTGCGACGTCCCCATCAACCTCGGCTCGACCGAGATGGTCGACATGAACGAGTTCGCGCGGATGGCCCTGTCCTACGAGGACAAGGGACACCTTCCCCTCAAGCACATCGACGGTCCCATGGGAGTGCGGGGGCGCAACTCGAACAATAAGCTCATCCTCGAAAAGTTGCAGTGGGAGCCCACCATGAAGATCATCGACGGTCTTCGCAAGACGTACTTCTGGATCAAGGGGGAGATCGAGAGGGAGGTCAAGGAGGGGAACAAGACCGACTTCAGCAAGTCGGAGGTGGTCCAGCAGAAGGACGACTCTCTCATGCAGCTTGGTAATGAGGAGAGCACCGTTTAGATGGATACATTTTGTTGTTACTGATCATCTTTCAGTTCGAAGAGGGCGTTTGGGGGTTCAGATGTAACTTGTTGAATTTGGATCCAGCCCCCAGTTCTTGTCTTCAAAAAAGATATCCAATCGAGTCCATCCGCCACCTGGGAAATCTTATTTTGTGTTCACTCTGTTAATTATTTTATAGAAGAACCATTTTTAGGGAAGACACTGAGTATAAGGCTTGTGGCTAGAGCCTCTCAAGAGACACCTTGATGCACTACCCAGAGGAGGCTGAGATGAGGTTGTAATAACCCTTTCAGATGAAGCAGAAACACAGAATAGGAGCTGGAGATCTTGAACTGAATAGCAATTACTTTGTCATTATCATGAATGATTGGAATTCAATTGTTCAGCAGCTCTCGCTGATCAAATTTCACATGTAAATATCAACTCATACTCTTTTCTCGATCAAGTATTGTAGAATATGGCTCTCCAATTTCAATGACTTCATCGAGATGGGCTTGAGGTTTCGTCGTCAAAATGCACTGCAAATTGATTCGCACCATAATTGCAGTTCTCGGTTATTGAGTGCACACATCTCCTGTCGCATCTACTCCTTTTCTGGCAAGTCGAATATCACTCTCAAATTCGATGGCTTGATCGAGGCGGGTTTCAGGCTTTTGTCTTCGAAGTGTACTGCAAATCGATTCACACCACCGACCATTTTGTGTTGCCTCACATCGCCGATTTTGCCGTTCAGATGTGTGCCTTCAATCCATGGCAAATAACCGGACAACCTGCCATGGGAACACAAGTGAGGCAGTGAAGGTCCTTTCCTCTCCAACCTCTCTAGGGTCCTTCAAGGGTCCCTTCACAATGTAATGGCCAGCGTAGGCATACATATCCGAGAGCCTGATACTTCTTGGCGGGCGCAAATGCCAGCCCGACATATCTCTCGTTGCAGACTTCCAGCAAGAGCGCGGCCCTTTTGGAAACAGTGTGATCTTTGCCGTGAACTCGGAAACTTATTTGAGCCAACTTTGCCGCAAGTCGACCGGCTTCAATGCTCATGCTCTCGGAAAGGAGAGACATGCCCAGAACTAAACCAGAATTCAGTGTCTTCACTTCGTTTTCCCCCCAATCTTGATGGTGGCGCTACATAAGCGCCCACACTATGTCGACAGAGTACCTGCTTTAAGGAGGGCCGCAGCAGTTTATTTATGTATAGAGGGTACTCGATCTCAAAAGATTCGTTGCGGAGAACAGTGTGTGTCGAGCAATGGAGGGGTCATTAGATCGGAGGCGACTTGTGAGTGCATTCACCATGATGACGACAAAAAGAAAAGGTGCCGAGGTTCCGGGATGGATTCTGGTGGGCGGATCGTGAAGGTGCAGAGTAGGGATTGCATCCCTTTCCCCTCCCGGAGAAAAGGGGGCACCCCTACGGATAGTAGTGGTAATCAATGGTTTTTCCTAGTAATGTAAGATAGGAAGAGGACCCACATTTAGAGCAAATGCAACGAGAAAACAATAATTCACCCTTTGCCTTTGACTTCTCAAGAGACAATTCTTCATCGGATTAATCTCCGCTTGATGGGCTGTAATACCGACTCTTGGCCGCAGAGTCGGTGTTTATTTTCACCTTCTATCTCTAAGAGAGAAGTCAAAGTACAATATTGAGTCGTGTGAGCTTACGCTCTATCT
>JALLOV010000202.1:0-12428 GCA_036939655.1 Thalassiosira allenii | reverse complement strand
ATACAGTGCCGAAGTTTCTCCAGCTGTACTCGGAGGCTTTGCCTTCAAAGCTGAATGCTGCTGGCACCCATCCTACCACGCAATTGGTTACGATATTGGTCAGTGATGTTGGCAGCTTGAACACCGTCTATGAAGTTTGGAAGCACGGCGGCGATATCAGTGGTGGGCAGAATGATGGTGCAGAATCGTTTCGTGGGCTACAAGCCATGGAGCAGAGTCGACAGGCATCACGAGGTGCCACGGAATGGAGGAAGGGTATCGCCGCAATTGCTGAACTTGCAATGACATTTGATACAACTATTCTGAAGGCAGCCGAATTTTCTCCCATCCGGCGATGGGTAATACCTGGAGAAGGTACGATACAAAGGGCGCTTGCGATGGCTTTTGATGTGACCATTTTGAAGCCTGCTGTGTTTTCTCTCATTCGGTGAGAGTAAAATGAGAACAAACCTTTGAAGACATTCAATGCTCACCTTGATATGAGATGATTGATGATGACATCATAATTGTTAATTCAATGAGGTTGGCTAAATGCACCATACTAAACTGCTCTGGTTGCAACATACTGGCGATAGATCTCGAGCAAGTGATTCCTAAATCATTTATGTTCTACATCTTGCCCTTTGTTCTTATGCAACAAAAATATGACGTCACACTGTTTCAACGGTAGGCACAAATAATCTAATGGTACTCAGTCGGGTCGGACCATGCATCAGCATCAGTCTCAGCCTGGTAGTGCTCAAATAGCGTCTTGGCATCGAGGTCAGACATCTCTCCCTCCTGGTACTTGTGCGCGGCATCAGCAAAGACCTTCACCAAGTTCATGTTCGTCAAGAGGGGAACTCCAAAGTCAACGGCAGTTCGCCTCATCAAGTAGTTGTCCTCCAGTCGCTTAGATTCGTAGGTGGGCACATTCACAACCATGTCGATTTCCTTTTCGCGGATCAAGTCAACAGCGTCGGGCAGGTCCGATTGTCCCTTCTCTGTGGGGTACCCAACGATGGTGCATGGGACACCATTCTTTTGGAGCACTTCGCCAGTCTTCTTGGTAGCATAAAGGTTGTAGCCAAGCTCGTGGAGTTGGTAGCCACTGTGGGTCATGTCATTTTCAAGGCTGGATTGGACACTGAGGAGGATGTTCTTCTTGGGCATCTTGAAGCCGGTTGAAAGAAGAGCCTTCAAGAACGCCTCCTCCTTGTTGGCACCGAAGCACGCAACCTCACCAGTCGACGCCATTTCAACACCAAGGACAGGGTCGGATCCACGGAGACGAGTGAAGGAGAACATAGGAGCCTTGACACCAACATAGTTGGCAGGACGGCCCCGGGTCTCAAGAGTGGGCAAGTTCATGTCAGAAGTATCGGCTCCAACAATAGCCTTAGTAGCTGCCTCAATGAAATCAACGCCCATAGTCTTTGACACGAAGGGGAAGGATCGAGAAGCGCGGACGTTGCACTCAATACACATAACATCAGTGCCCTTGGCAACAAACTGAATGTTCGTCGGACCGGTGATGTTCAGACGCTTCACAATCTTGCGAGATGCGTCTCTGACGCGCTCCTTCTGGTAGGCAGAGAGCCCTTGGGGTGGCAGCACAAGGGTGGCATCTCCAGAGTGGACTCCCGCGTTCTCAATGTGCTCATGGATGGCAGCGGCGATGAGCTCTCCATTCTTGGCAACACCGTCCATCTCAATCTCAACAGCACCTTCAATGAAGTCCGAGATCACAACAGGGTGATCTTGCGACACCTCAGCGGCCTCGGTGAGGCAGGCTCGCAATTGCTCGTCTGTCCAGGCGACGTTCATAGCAGCTCCACTGAGGACGTATGAAGGACGCACAAGCACTGTAAAGAGATGACGAAGGTTGAATTTGGTTAGAATAGACAGAGTTGGCGAGTGGCGTTATGATGACGCCTCGAAGTCTGACTTACCGGGGTATCCAACATCCTTGGCAAAGTCCAAAGCACTTTCGGCACTGGTAAGCTCCCTCCATCGGGGTTGCTGGACGCCGATCTCATCGATCATATCAGAGAACTTCATCCTGTCCTCGGCGTTGTCGATCATCTTGGCCGGCGTTCCCAAAAGCTTAACACCCGCGTTGTCAAGTGGAATGGCCAGGCCGTTCGGAATCTGACCGCCCACACTCACAATGACACCCTCGGCGTTCTCCTTGTCATAGATGTCCCTCACTCGCTCCTCGCTGAGCTCGTCGAAGTACAACCTATCGCACTCGTCGTAATCGGTGGAGACGGTCTCGGGGTTGTAGTTGAGCATGAGAGCCTGCTTGCCCATGGAACGGAGCGTCCGAATGGCGCTGACTCCGCACCAGTCGAACTCGATGGAGGATCCGATCCTGTACGCTCCGCTCCCAAGGACCATGACGCCGCCGTTGGCGGACTCGACGTCGTCCTCGTCGCCGTGGTAGGTGGAGTAGAGGTAGTTGGTATCGGCGGGGTACTCCGCGGCGAGGGTATCGATTTGCTTGATGCTGGGGGTGATGTCGAAGCCCTTCCTCTTCGCGCGGACTTCTTCGGCCGTCGAGCCGAGGCACTCGGCAATTTGCTTATCAGAGAACCCGTTCTTCTTGGCCTCCAGCATCATGCCGTGATCCATGTCGGCCAAGGACTTGCCCTTCATGGCGTCCCAGGTCTTGACGATGGCCTCGCAACGACGGAGGAACCAGTGGTCGATCTTGGTGATATCGTGGATTTCCGCAACGGACAGGGTCTTATCGTACATTGCCTGGGCGATGGCGAAGATGCGACGGTCGGTGGGGACCTTCAACTCCTGCATGATCTCCTCCTTGGTGAATTTGAACTTTGGCTGGTATCCAGGGTTGGAGGGGTCAACCATGCGAATAGCCTTCTGCAGCGACTCTTCCATCGTACGTCCGATACTCATGACCTCACCAACACTCTTCATGGCAGAGCCGATGTTACTGGGTGTAGCACAAACATAGATGAAAGAGTGTGAGATGGGTTACAGCACTCAGATCAAATGCGAAATGATCAGAGAAACTCACGTTGCGACACCCTGGAACTTGGTCATGTCCCAGCGTGGGATCTTGGTGACGATGTAATCCAGACTGGGCTCGAAGCAGGCCTGGGTCTTCTTGGTAACGGCGTTCTGGACCTCGTTCAGGGGAACGCCGAGCGCGAGCTTGGCGGCGACGAACGCGAGCGGGTACCCGGTGGCCTTCGAGGCGAGGGCGGACGAACGTGAGAGACGGGGGTTCACCTCGATGATGCAGTACTCGAGGGATTCGGGGTGGAGGGCGTACTGGATGTTGCACTCTCCGACGATGCCCAAGTGCCTGACAACCTGTAAATCAAAGAGGTAGAGCATCGCACTTGAGTGAAATCATGTAATCTCGGCGGTTCTGGGCAAACAGTCGAACGTCTTCTCACCCTAATGGCGACCTCGCGAAGCATGTGGTACTCCTCGTCCGACATGGTCTGACTCGGGGCCATGACGATACTGTCTCCGGTGTGGATGCCGAGCGGGTCGAAGTTCTCCATGTTACACACGGTCACGCAGTTGTCGTACACGTCCCTGACGACCTCGTACTCGACCTCCTTCCACCCGAGCATGCTCTTCTCCACGAGGATCTGGGGACTGACGGCCAAGGCCTTCTTGGCGTTCTCGCGAAGGTGCGCCTCGTCGACGCAGATTCCGGACCCGAGTCCACCCAAAGCGAAGGCGGAACGGATCATGAGGGGGAAGCCGATCTCCTTCGAGGCCTCGACGGCCTCCTCGACGGACACGGCCGTGATGGACTTGGCGATCTTCTCGTTGATCTCGTTGAGCTTGTCGGAGAAGAGCTGACGGTCCTCGGTGTCGATGACGACCGGCACTTGGGTACCGAGGACCTCGACGCCGTACTTCTCGAAGATTCCCATGTGGTACATGTCCACGGCGCAGTTGAGCGCCGTCTGCCCTCCCATGGAGATGACGATGCCGTCGGGCTGTTCCTTCTTGATGACCTCCTCGACGAAGTCAGGGGTGACGGGCAGGAAGTACGTGTGATCCGGCTTGGTCGTGGACTTGGCGTCCATGTTCGTCTGCACCGACGCGATGTTGGGGTTCATGAGTACGACCTCGAGTCCCTCCTCCTTGAGGGCCTTGATCGCCTGTCCTCCGGAGTAGTCGAACTCGCCGGCCTGACCGATGGAGGTACCGCCGGATCCGAGCATGAGGACCTTCTTCACCTTGGGCACGGCCTGGGCCTGCTTGCGCACCGGGAACTGGATGGGCGCCTTGGGGTCCTTGCACGCGGCCAGGAAGGTGTCGAACATGAACTCGGTGTCGGTGGGCCCGTTCTTGTACTCGGGGTGGAACTGGGAGGTGAAGTACGGACGGCTCTTGTGGATGAAGCCCTCGTTACTGTTGTCGTTGAGGTTGGTGAAGAGCTCCTTGTAGTCGTCTCCGAGGGTGGTGGTGTCGATGTGGTACCCGTGGTTCTGGGAGGTGATGTAGCACTCGCCAGTAGCGTGGTTGATCACGGGCTGGTTCTGGCCACGGTTACCGAACGGGAGCTTCTTCGCCTGGCCGCCGGCGGCGATACCCAAGAGCTGGTTACCCAGGCAGATACCGAAGATTGGCTTCACCTCGTTATCGGGGACGCTGATGGCCATCTTCAGCTGCTCGATGGTCTCCTTGCAGTAGGTGGGATCTCCGGGCCCGTTGGAGAGGAAGATACCGTCGTACTTGTGCATGTCGGCCGCGAACGGGTGGTCCCACGGTACGACCGTGAGCTCGCATCCCCTGTCCACCAGGAGACGGATCATGTTGTACTTCATGCCGCAGTCGACGCCCATGATCTTGATGGGGTTGCCCTTTCCGTAGGTCTTGGGCTCGGTGCAGCTCACCTCGGCCACTAGGTGGCGATCGTTGGGGTTCTCCCAGCTGGTCGGAGGAGCGGCGTCCAAATCCACCTCGATGCGTCCCACCATGGCTCCCTTCTGGCGGATCTTCTTGGTAAGCATACGGGTATCGATGTCGCAGAGGCCGGGAACTCCCTCCTCCTTGAGCCAGTCGCCGAGGGAGGACGCCGCCTTCCAGTGAGAGTAGTGGTGGGCGTAGTCCTGCACTATGAGGCCGGACGCGTGGATTTTGTAGGACTCGAACATGGCGGGCAGGCCGAACTTGTCCAGCTTCTTTCGGTCGGGTACACCGTAGTTTCCTACCATGGGCGTGGTGAGGGTGATGATCTGAAGAACAAATAGTCATGTCGCCAAACACTTCTTAGAATATATTTGCTTCGATACATCGTTTCATAACAATCATATGAAAGCATAAAGTATCAACAGATCATAAATTGGTATATTTCCACCTTACCTGGCCTTGATAAGAAGGATCAGTCAACGCCTCGGGATAACCAACCATGCCAGTGGTGAAAACGACCTAACAAAGAACAAATAGGTGCACAAGTACGTCAGTCAGACCTGCTCAACATACCTATGTATCAGAATTCAATTAAATACAACGAAACGAACTCACCTCTCCCGTCATGCTCTCGTGGCAACCGAAGCTCCTGCCGGTGAGCGTCGTCCCGTCCTCCAAATGAAGCTTGGCCAGCGCCGTGGGTGGCTTCGCGTCGTCGCCGCTCTGGGTGCTCATGAGCCGGCTCAGGGGCGAGATGGACGCGGTCTTCCTGCCGTTGCTGGCCACCCTGTTCAGGAAGGCGGAGGAGGAGCCCCTGCCTCCCCGGGCGAGCGGTCGTAGCATCGATGCCATGTCTCGTTTTGCTCTTCGTTGATATTGTGCGGATAGACGACTATGTAGTACTGCAGATGCTGTTATTTCGGAATCGGAATGGAGAAAAGTGAAGATTATGAGCCAACAAATCTTCGCCCTCCGATGGTTTGACGCGGAGTTGACAACCTGTACTTGCACCTTTGATTTGATTGTTGCAATCCAGCTGGCTCGCTGTGATTAATTCAACAACACTTGCTTTGCATTTGCAATCTCGAATGTTTTTTATGGTTGCAATGGCAATGGGGTTGCACTGTGATGTGTTCAAGGCGATGCATGATTGCATCTGTGGAGGTGCCTCGCCTCGGTGTTGGATGAATTTTCCCAGTGATGTGCGGCTGTGAGATCATCGCAAGTTGAGACGGATGAGAACTGTCACTTGATGCGTGTTCCAGGGGATCTTCCCGAAGAGTGTCAAGCCTCGTGCTCTGGTGTTACTGTGTTACTTGATAGACTGGTGCCAAGTGAGTGAATCCTGTAATTGAAATGGTTTCAAGAAGCTTGAAGTTGAAGCTAACTCTCCTGGGCGTCTGTCTGCGGCTCAAAATCTCAAGATCTTTCATCTTTATGACGTCACAGTGATGTCATTTGGGTATCTTCTTGAGCAGGATTGCTCTGATCTGGGACGCGGGGTTCTCTTGGATCTTGCTGAGCATAAGTGGTACAATAACCCGTTTGTGTGGGGGTACCAATGGATACTACAGATAAAAGATACAGCAACCTGGGAAAGGATCTGTATTCAGTGAATTTGCGCAGAGGAACGGGATGACTGTCTGTGCCTGGGTGAGGAGTAAGCAGTAGCCGATCTGGCTAGAGTAGGAACTCCCTCCGCCATTGGCTTGGGTAGCCGCGGCCCCGGCAAGGAAGCTGGATAGATACCATCTCCTACTCTTCGGTGACCACTGCAAACCCTCCCACAAGAATGAGAGCCTGCAGACGAAATGTGTCGATATTGGGAGGGACAGAGCCAGCCCTAGTTCCTCCTCCACCTGAAGTTGCGCCAGTGACCTCCAGCACTCCCTTGCCTGTTGCATCATTCCCACCGCCTCTGCAACGTCATCTTCCCCGTCTTCGCATGCTGCAGGGCATTTGCCCTCACCAGCCGCTTGTGGTAGGATTGCTGGTGTTCTCTTGGATCTTGCTGGGAACCCATAACCCGCATGTACTAGAGTGGAAAAGAAAGATACCAACCTTCCATCCCGGCAAAGGATCTGTCATTGGTGAATTTGCACCTTCTCAAGTAACTCTTCGTTCAATTGTACACAAGAGGAACACAGAGCTACTTTTCTAACCTTGGACTCTTCTTCGGAGTAGTCGGTCCTGGGACTGCTCACAGTGAAAGCTCTGGAGAGACTCTTCTGAGAGTTCAGGGCCAGAGTAGTCAAGAAGAAGAACTGCTTCTTATGGTAGTTCTTATAGTGAACGCTGATTGTCTGGTAAGTTCGGTCGTTAGTAAAGGATGCCAACATGGATCTGGCTAGAGTGAGAGGCTGTAGGACCTCCATCCTGGCGGCCCCTCCTGCCTCCTGGCCGCCTAAGTTGGCTTGGACGAGCGGCAAAGCTGGAGACCATCTCCTCGGTGACCGCCGCCAACCCTTCCGTGATAAGAGCCTGCAAAAGTGTATCGGTATTAGGAGGGACAGAGCCACCACCTTTTCCTCCTCCATCTGAAGTTTCTGCTGAGGAAGTTGGGGCACCTTATAGCTCATGTCTTCGGTTCGATTACCGTGCACGACATTTTACATGCCACTTTTTGTTCTCGTGTGTTCTTTAGTTACAAGATCTATTTGTCCCTGATCTCTCGGGAATGCTCTCCCTCATTGCTGTGGTCAAGCAACGACAGGAGACCCTCGTCTGGCATGACAAGCCCATGCTCGACCCCAAGACCAAGAAGCCCCAGAAGCAGCTGTCGGCCCCCGAGAAAGATCTACCCTTCATTCCGTCTTCCTTACGGAAGGCCTGCCCTCTCAAGTGTTCTGACGAGCTCAAGGACGATCCCGACATGAAGCGTCTGATGAACGAGACGGCAGCCGACTGGGAGCTCTACGCCAAGATCAAGATGGCGGAGCGAGATAAGCAAATCAAGCAGTTGGAAGTGAAGAAGCGCCTAGAGAAGCTACAAGACAAGTTCTTCGGCTTCGCCGTCACCTGGGCGAAAGGGCTCGCTATCGACGCGACTATCGACGCGGAAGAAAGCGTGCTCTCGTTGGTGGAGCTGGGACAGGTCGCGGCGTTCAACGCCGTCTACGCCCTCCCCGCCAACGCCCTCGAAGTCCTCGGCTTCACCAGCAAAACGGTCGCCACCGACCTACTGCAGCAAAAGCACAACTTCAAGTACAAGGACATCCTCCAGAAGTGCGCCGCCCCTCTATTCGAGACCGACGGCGACAGGATGGACCAGAAGATCTCGAGACTGTTCATGGAGCAGCTCAAGACCGTGGTGCTGGAGTGCTGGTTCAAGGATAAAGAGAAGGAGAAAGCGCGCAAGGTTAATGCCAAGATCAGGGAGCTGCTCCGCCCAGAGAAGGAGGCGGAGACCACCGCGGACGTTCGAGCGGGGCTCGACTCAGTGGGCCCCAATAGCCAGGAGCAACGCCTCCTCGACGACGTCCGCAAGACAGCCAAAGCAGAGGCCACCAAGCAATTGCAGCGCATCGTGAAGAGTCAGCGAAAAAAATCTTTGGGCGGCGTCGAAGAACTAATAGACCTTGCGGACCAGACGTCAGAGCCCATAAAGAGTGGTCGAAATGGAAGCAAAAAGTCAAAAAAGCCCAGCGGGAAGCAGAAGCAAAAGCAACAGCAGAAGCAGCAACCACGCTCAGCGCTCAAGAAGGGCAAGAAAGTACGCTTCAGCTCTTCCAAGAGCACGGCTTCTTCCCCAGGCACCAAGTCAAACGGTCGCGGAAATCGAGACGGTGCCAAAGGAGGAGGGCGAAAGCAAGGCGCCGGAAGGCGCTAGGCTGGGACATGAGGCGCTCTCGGCACCTCATGAACCGCGCGGACCTCATCGTCCGCAACAACAGGGGACTACTCGAGCAGCACTATGGATTCGTCGCTGACGTTTCCAAGCCGCTCTGGCAGAACATCATATCTGCCCTTGGGGAACTATCACTTCACGACTACCTTTCACGTCCATCCAACATGGCCTGCCACAACTACCTGGTCCACCACCCACTTCCGCCTGGCACTACTGACCTACTTGGCCTTGGACTGAATTACTGCATAACTTCTAACGAAATAAAGACCACCAAACACTCCTTCGATCGCTTCGCTAACGACGTACGGCGCAAGCAATGGCTCGCCACCAACGAGCCCCAAGAGGACCCACGGCGTTATGGGCCTAGCTACATACCCTCCCTCTACATCAAGTCGGACGCCAACTGGAGACCTACTGATGAAGAAATAGAGGACGCCATCGATTCCTTCAAGGCTGCTGTCCTCGCAGCCCAACGTCAGAACTCGCGTCGTCGCCATCACCACCCGAACCTCACCCACTCTCAGTGGAAGCTGCTTCAATACCTTCGTCGAAACGACAAGTACATCGTCATCCAAGCTGACAAGAACTTAGGGCCTTGCATCCTGGATCGTACCATCTACATTCAATGAGGGTGCAGCGAGCATTTGGGTAACACGACAAACTATCGCGAGATCAGTGAACAAGAGGCGGATACGCTCATGCGTGGCCTCATCTATCGTTTTTCGTCCTGGCTAAAGAAATACTACTGGCAGCAATATTGGGCTCGACAGAACGACGAGGAATTCGTCGGACCTGTTGGTATCTCTGACGCTGAAGGCGACTTTTTGACTCGATCTGAAAAGAAGTACGGATACAACAAAAACAATGGCTTCAAACTCGCTCGATTCAGAATGACGATGAAAGTTCACAAAAATCCCTGGAAAATGCGACCTATCGTGTGCTGTGCTGGCACGTTCATGAATGACTGGAGCAAATGGCTTGATTACCAGCTCCAAAAGTGCAAACCATTCGTGTCCAGCTATTTACGCGATGGGCAGCAGGTGTTAGACGAAATCTCAGGGCTTCGACTGCCACCCAATGCCAGACTCGGAACTGCAGACGCCAACTCGATGTACAACTACATCGATACTGACCACGCCTGCACTATTATCGAGAGCTGGCTGTGGGACATGGCAGAGCTACTCGGCAACGACTTTCCAGTCGAGGCCATCATCGAGGCCATGAACGTCATTATGCGCAACAACATCTTTCAGTGGGGCTCCCTCTGCTTCCTCCAGCTCCTTGGCACCGCCATGGGGACCTCGGCAGCAGTGATGTGGGCTACCCTCTACTACGGGTACCACGAGGAGCACCACCTCATCCCTACCTACGGCCACCATATGCTATACTTCCGACGCTACATCGATGATATCATCCTCATCTGGCTCTCAGACAACGCATCTGACTGGGATGCGTTCAAGAACGACCTCGGCTTTGGGATCCTAACGTGGGCGGCCAGCGATCTTTCGACTTCGGTCGACTTCCTCGACATGACGATTTCGATCGTCGACGATCGCATCGAGACCCGCACCTACCAGAAAGCGATGAACCTGTACCTCTACCTTCCTCCGTCCTCGGCTCACACCCGCGGCGTCATCAAGGGTATGATCTACGGGCTCATGTCCCGCTACAAGGCGCAGAACACCCACCGCAGCGACTACGTCTTCTTCACCACGCTGCTCTTCCGCCGTCTACTTGCTCGTGGATGGCAGCGCGAGGAGATATATCCTATCTTCATCGACGCGGCAGAAAGATTGGAGCGGCCACAGCCGCAATCGAACCAAGACGAGACGTCGAACGAGGACGAGATGCGAAGAACCCTCTTCTTCCACCTCCAGTACCACCCTCACGACATCTCGCGGCGCGAAATCCGATCGCTCTTCGAGACGCACTGCGGTGAGCTCTTTCGAGAGCGACTCGACGTGGATAGGCTAATCATCGCCTACTCACGCCTGCACAATATTGGAGAATACTGCACACAAGCCCAGCTGCATGAAGCGCCTGGCGAATCGTCTGCAGTTATTATGGGGGAGTACCGAGACGGATTGGCTCCGCCTTGACTCCCCCAATTTTCTCTCAGCGCGTATCGCAGCCTTCGGCTGCTCACTTGCGCTGAGAGAAAATTTTGTTCAAATCAGTTCATATTTATGTACCTAGGAAATTGTGCGGAGGGAAGTTATAATCACTCGAGAAAAAATGAGACTATTTACCGCGAGAAACGAGAAACAAAAGGTAACAATTCCGCCGCCTCCACAAGCGAGCCCGGCGCGACCTCTTTCTTCGGCGAAGAGGCCACAATTTGGAATTGCCGCCACCTTTTTTGGAGCTCAAAGAATCGCGGCTCACTATTTCGAATCACCTGACGAGTTGACACGAAAGCGGCTATCGTCCGCCCCTTGTGAACAATCAAATAGTCTAACTCTCTAATTGGTATTCTACCCTCACCAAGTTTATTTTCACTGGCAGCTATCCCCATTCATAACTATCACTCACAACATGGATGCCGCTACCGGGACCTCTCCCGGAGCTCCTAACGCACGGCTCCGTGATCTCATCGTCGCGAGGCTTGCGGAGGCACCCGAGAGGCCGGTCGAGCCACATTGGCTCACTGCTGCACGGCAAACAGGCGTCGATATTCCTCCTGCAGCAGCAGTACCCCCTCAAGCGAACAATCCATGCCGCTGTTGTCATCGTTGCCGTGCCATGGACGGGACAGACAAGGCTGTCCATCGATGTGCAGTATGCTCAGTATCGTACTGCGATAGGTGCCGCACAATCACTTTGACCAAAACAGGCTTGTTAAACGAGCATTGCTCCCACTGCCGCACAATGGTTGCGGATATTCTCATCAAAGATATCGCGAGGTCCAATCGCAAATTGACAGAAAAGCTCAAGCTGAAGCGCCGTGCCATGAAAGAGATGATGGATACTATCGAGCAATGCTTGTTGTCAGACTCTGAGGACGAAGACTCTGAGGACGAAGAGGGCCAGAGTAATCAAAAGAGACAGCGTCTAGCTTAGTGCACTTCGTTTTTAAGTTGAGTATGTGAATACACGTTTACACCATCAGTGCCTCTTCCCCATTGTTATCAAAGCGGACAAACATCGGCCTCTTAGCCTCTTTTATGTATCGATGCACTGTCTCTCCACGGGAGAGTTAGTCTCCGTTACCCCCAACGCGTAGTACCACCTATTGCAGGTACCTATCTTAGTGTGGCTCTTGTCTGTGATCTCCAACTCCCCCCGTTTGGATCTCTTGTCGAGATTATAGACGAAATCCTTCTCCTCTGGACGTGTCTGATCGCCTGGGAGGGGAGTGATGTTAAACATACACGTCATGGTGCACAGGTGAAAACACCCTCGCGTCCACTGAACCAACTCGAGCACGTCTTTGTCGGCCCTGGCTACATGTCGCCCCAGTGGACGTAAACCCCTCTCTCAACATGACCCCCAGGAGACGGGGAAGACGACTACCTTCAGGCTCGAAGCCCGTCCTAGGTGCAAGATCGAATTTATGGTTGTCATGACCTCATCCTTGTCGATGTTTCCACTGGGGTCGTGCCCATCAATCAGCGTGCCGTCGTCATTCATGCCCATGCTCACATCGTTCCCCACCTCGTTGTCGAGATTGACGACACGATGAGGGAGGCATGTAACA
>JALLOV010000201.1:0-12449 GCA_036939655.1 Thalassiosira allenii | reverse complement strand
CGAGTTTGTTGCGAAGAGTGAGAAGAGTAGCATCAATCATTGCCAGTTGGCGAGAGCGTGGAAATTCACTCTCATCAATACATATCATTATATAGGGATTCCGTGGCTCAACAGACATCAAACATGCGGGGTTTATCCACGCTAAACTTTCGAAGGTACCATACAATTGATGAGCTTGTGGCCTCTATTCATCCCATTTTTTTCCCTACAGGAGTACTTATTCTCATACGAGGGTTGCTCATTATTTGAGCTCTCTTTGGCCATTTCACTGCTGGGACGAGGTTAAGAGTCTTATTTCTACTTAGTATGAATGGTTATGAATTACAATAGAGTGTAGTAATGCTTCTCCCTGTCCCGTCTCATTACTGTTCAGAGAGAAGTGCAGGATGTCATAACTTTCTCATCCTCCGCCCGTGCGTTTCGGAACATCCAGAAAAGTTTTGTCTCCTCAACAAGAACAAAGTTCATGACCAGCATGATTGAAAGCTAGCGCATTTCACTGGATGAGAGCATCTTCGTCTAGCGGTCAGTCTTCGTCAATTCTGTCTCATAGATTTCCCACTAACACTAAACTCGGTTGGCAAATCTGGTCGTCTTCTTCTTCGCGCGCTGTACACTGCTGCTGTTAGATGTTAAGCACCAACAATTGAACAACATTCAATTCTGGTTAGTTTTCATTGAATCCAGGGCATGCAATCATTGAAATTTCCCATCAGAACTCACTATATATCCTTATTGTGATGTGAAACTGTGTACGGTGTCGATTCCACGGTGGCCTGGGTCTGATTCCGATACTCTTCGTACTGGTTCCGATTTTCTTCATAGGCTGTAAGCGACAAGCAGAATGTACAGTAGTGATGAGAAGCGAGAAACACGCAAAATAACAAGGTAGGCGCAAGACGCCTCCTTTTCATTGGGATTTCAACCTCCAACCTCCAGGGAGACAGAAATCATCTGCATTGAAAAACAGAGCCACATGACTTCTCTCAATGAAAATGCCCAGATTGAGCTTTGCCATAATTGCCCTGTACTTGGCTCTAAACTCCTGTTTTGGTGTCCTACTTCGTCGCACTGTGTTTGGTACTCATCACGGGCCCGTTAGAGCTCCTGCTCGAAGCGCTCCATCAAGGCAAGGATACAATCCGCAGAATAATTCAAGGATACCCACGCGCGCATACACCACAGGACGAGAAACAAAAGGTATCCAGATGTTCATGTAAAGGACACCGGCAAAAACTTTTCAAGACTCACCCGCGAGGTTGTTTCTCGGAACGTAACCCGGCCTCGGATTCCTCCCCGCCACGATCGTGTCCTGGTTGGCGTACGCGTCCTTCCGCTCGCTCACGCTCCTCATCGCGAGCCTGTCCACCTCCCTCTTCTCCCTCTCGGCCCTGCTCTTGGCGGACAAGTCTATCCCGTCCTCACGCTGCCTCGACGTTATGTCGACGTACTCGGTGTTCGCGCTGCCGTACCCGCTGACCTCGTAGGGGCCGTGGGTGCACCTCCCCCCTCCCACGTCCTGCTCCTCCATCCCCCGGGCGCGCTCCTCCTCTTTCTCCAAAATGGCGTACTTCTCCCTGATTTCGTCCATTTTTATCCCCCGTTCCTCCCTGTTCAGGGTTCGGTCCTTCATGACCTCCTGGAGCTCGGCGCGACGTTGCTGCCCCAGAGAGGGAGGGGCTCCGTCCTCGCTGCTGTCATTATCACGGCCAACATTTATGGCCGATCCCTCATAGCCACCACTGACGTTACTCCCGCCCCTATTGTGTCTTGATGCACCATGCAGCTTCCCGCTGGAGCTCGCTGGAAAGGGCCCTTGTCTACCCCTCCCATCTTGCGGCTCCTCATCCATCCCGGGCTTGTGGACCCTGTCGGCGATCAGCTTCTGCTCGTAGCTCTGCCTGTTCGACGACATGGATTTGCTGGCCTGGCTCCTCCCGAAAAGGCTCTCCATCTCGCGCTTGTGCTTCTCCGAGGCCGACTTGGCCGAGAGAGGATTCTCCCCCTCCGCCTCGTGGCTCGCGTTGCTGATGCTGCTCATGTAGCTCGAGTTGAACTCGTTGTTTTGAAGACTGTAGGCGTTGCTTCCGCGACTTGAGCCCCTGGAAATGGTACTTGGAGACGTCGCCGGAGTAGACGCATACTTTTCTCTGACCTCGTCCATCTTCTTCGCCTTCTCATCCTTGCTCAAGCTCCTGTCCTTCATAATTGCCATGAGTTCCTCTCGTCTCAGCTCGTCGTTCGACTTGCCCTGCCTTACACTTTCCACCGTGCTCTCCCCCGCACTGAAGAAAGAGTCGTTGAATTCATTATCACCGCAGTCCACCTTCCAGGCCTCACGGGTCTTCTTGTTCTCGACCTTGTCCGCGTTCAACTGACCCAGATACCTGTTCTTGCTGGTGTCCTTGACCCTTCCCCCCTGACCCCGGCCGCCGAAGAGGCTCGCCATTTCCCTGGCGTGCTTGGCCGAGGCGGCCTTGGCCGATAGGTCAACTCCAACTTTACTAGATCCCCCGCTGGAGGTCGATCCCAAACTTCCAACGCGGTCGAAGTGACTATTCCTGTCGACGCTCCTCGCGGCGGCCTTGTTGGCCTTCTTGGCGGCCTGCTTCGACTCGGCCAGGCCGTACTTGGCGCGGACCTCGGCCATCCTCTTCGACTTCTCGGCCTTGTTCAGCGTCCTGTCGTTCATAACCTCCATGAGCTCCTCCCTCCTCATCTCGTCGAGCGACTTGCCCCTCACATCTTCCACGGCTATTCCGTCCACGCTGATTACGGAGTCGTCGGATTCATCGTCACCGCAGTCCACCTTCCAGGCCTCCCCGTCCTTGAGACGGGTCTTCTTGTTCTCAACTTTATCGGCGTTCAGCTGCCCCAGGTACCTGTTCTTGATGCTCCCCGCGGACCCGGCCGCCTTGCCCCCGCCGAACAGCCGCTGTATGTCCGCCTTGTTCTTGTTGGCGGACGCCTGGGCCGAGAAGCTGATGTCGACGTGGTTCTCGCTCTCCATCAGGCTGACCTGGTACGAGTGCTGGACCGGGAGGGACCCCCGCCTGTTGCCATCGTGGTTGTTGCCAGTGCCCTCGTTCCTGTTGCTCGTGGAGCTGACGCTTCTGCCGTATCCAGGCCTGTTCGCCGGGCTGCTCCCGTTGTTGCCGCTGCCGTAGGGCGGCGGCCTGCTATTGCTGATGGGCTGAGGCCTGTTATTGCTGACATTATGCCTCGCCAGGCTGGTGCTAGCACTGTTGCCGCCCCTCCCACCTCCATCATCCTTTTTGGGCTCCTCCCTGAGCATCTCCCTCCAGTTCTTCTTGCCCTGCTTCTTGTGCATCTTGGCCAAAAACTCGGCCAGGGGTTCCCTCATGCTTTCTAGTACGTCATAATCGCAGATTTCCATCTCCATGAACTCCAGCTCTTCGAGCACCTTGCCGACCGTCTCGCCGTCCTCGATCATGTCCAGGGCGTAGTTGAGGAGGTCGACCGAGTCGGCCTCGGCCTGCATGGCGCACGCGCAGTTGTGGAGGCGCAGGCGGGTCTTCAGGAGGGACTTGAGCTCCTCGGACTCCTCCGGGCCGAGCGGCCTGGGCGCCGATATTTCGTCCATCGTCTTTTCCGTTATATTCTGGGTAATAAAAGGGTCGAGTCTTCGCCGCGTGTGGTGTTGCGTGTTGACGACCTGGTTGCCACCTCTTCTTGATTATTTCGTCTTATTATGTGGTTCAAAGATGGAAGCGAACGCGGTCCAAATAAACACAGGGACAACGACCAGCAGATAAAACAGCAGGCAATGGAAGCATCTAACACTGACACTGTCAAGGCTTGGGCAAGGCCAAGGACAAAATCAAGATGATGATTCAATGAGTTCAATAGATTCTGCTTGCAGGATCTCTGCTTCGATCAATTTCATTGATTGACCCTGCCAAAGCCAAAGCCCAACAAAATGTGCAAATGCCTCAAACAACTGCGCTGACACCCTGACAAAATGCACATGAAAACCTGACGATCAGCTGACGATCGAGATGTGTCCGTGTGCTTTAATGTGTGTGTCCATCTATGTCCATGTGCTGGGGGCTTCTCTGCACGTCGCGTCGTATTCTTCCGATTAGAAAAAGTTCCAACACGGTCCACCTGATCTGAATGAACCACAAGAAGAACATTGCTGATTGCTGCCACTGTCGGAGATGCATCTCCTTTCTCGGAGCAATAGGAGGGCAGTAAAAGCTAATTGTCCACCTTCAACTGCCCATTACAGAAGGAGGGTCAAACACAGATGTGCCCCGAATTTCTTGGGATGTCAGTACCGGATAAGCTCTTCACGAAGATTTGTACTGATTTCCTACGTTGGGGGCTGATCGCTGTAAAGGAGTCTATCTCAACTGCCCACATTTTGGTGTCCATACGACCAAGCCAACCAAGAACAAATTTTTAGCTGGATATTTAGTCGATGAATTAGTTGGTACCGATGCTCTTTCTGATCAGGTTTTATGTAGGCGTTTTAGTCTTTGAAGGGCGTAAGGCGGACCGGCTTTATACAGCATCATTTGCTCATACAACTCAACTCTGACAGCTGAAGGGCGAGGTATTAAGGTACCCATGAACATACTTCGGCATAGGTCCAATAGGGTCCAATACCTTTTGGGGTGTATCTATTGGACATCTCTACGGTTCAGTCATGTGAATATTATTGATCATATGAGATCATATCCATTGCATTTTACACAATGTGTAATGTAGAATGAGAATGGCAGAGTACGATATCTTCTTCAACTTCAACTATTGCAAAATCAAAGAATATAGGTAGAATAATATCCAATATCATTCAACATAAAAGGTAGCATCCAATGAATCCAGAAAGAGACAAAAGGAATGGTTTGCGTCTTTTCATAGATAATGTATGCCCCTGCAGGAAGAAGGATGGAGGTGCACCCTATGCGTCAAAAGAAGTCATGAAATGAGCACTTATCAATATCAAGAGAACCCAAAGTTCCTTAGTATCGTACTTGGCAAGACTTCTTGGAAAAACTCTAAAATTACACTTTACCAGATTTTCGTCACAACAACACTGGATACCCCCTCACCGAACTACGCATCAAAATACGGCTGCCGCGATAGAATTAAGCTTATCTATGCGCCAAAGGCATGAAATGCGTTGACAGAGCCAGAGGGTATCTTTTCCTAGGGAAATGGCTTGATGCAAGCTAAACAAGTGTTTTTTTTCTTCATAATATCTTTCTGATGGCTTCCAAGCCAGTAGATACAACTGCCACACGATCAATCAAAACCCGTATAGCGATAGTTGTAGAGTTTTGCAGCTTCTGTGTAAATCGAATCGCAAAAGAACAACATAAGGAAAGATCTGGAACAGTAATGTTTGTATGGAAGGGACGAAAATAAGGAAACAACCCACCCTTCGTATCACGCTGGGCTGACTTTCGGGCTGATAGAGAGTTCATGGCAACAATGTGTGAACGCGAGTGTGAGTAAGTGGCTGGGTAAGTTCAATGACATCAATCTACCTGCTTCCGCACACCTTTTTACTTGGCATAAACTTACCTGCTGATGATCTGTTATTCTTCACAGCGAATGATAGAGGATCGCAGTCTATAACCGGTTGATTTGCAGCCTTGCTTGCGTATGGAGATTTGTAGTTATATTTCTTCGCAGACTCCCTGGCATCCTTCTGCGCGGCCTTGTAGTCATCTCCCATGGCCTTAAACTCTGCCGACTGCTCATCTACCACGCCGCCATCACCGTAGTTATAGTTGTAATATTTATTTGACTCTTCAATTGAGGATCCCGAAAAAAGATACACATAAAGTTAACATGACATAGAGATAAATCTGGTTGCAAAGATAAAGTACGCTCACCCTTGGTAACACGCTGGACAGATTTTCGAGCTGCTTCAGACTTGTTATTCTTCATCGCAAATGCTAGGGGATCGCAGTTTATCACAGGCTGGTTCTGAGACTTGTTTGCATATGGGCTTTTGTAGGCATACCCTTCCATAGACTTCTTGACATCTTCCGTCTCAGCCATTTCTCCTACTCCTACAGGACTCGACTCGTCCAAAGTCTCGCCACCACCGTAAGTATAATTGTACAACGTATTCGTTTCTGCGGATGGGGAACAGAGAGGAAATAGCCATTTAGACGGCAACACGGGGGGTTGATAGTTATAAGAACAATAGTTTGCTTACCCTTGGTTTCACGCTGGACAATTTTTTGGGCTGTAAAGATACGAAGAGGATGAGACCAAAGAGACATGTTAGTAAGTTGATTTGACAGAGCTTTCAGTGAAAGATTCATCAATGAGTGTACCTGATTTGGATTTGTTTTGCTTCTGCGCGAATGATGTTTCGTCGTAGTAGACTGCATCATTGTCAGTGTTATTGAAAAGTGCCATTCTTTCCTGGAAGCTGCCATCAGACGTCTTTGACTTGATAGCCTCAAGCTCTTCTCTGTGTTTATCTGCGAAGGCATCTGCTGAGAGGTTGAGGGGTTTATCTTGGACAGGTTCTGGCGCTGATTGGATTCCCTCATTCTGATTTCCTTCTAAAGCGTCATATTTGACCTTCATCGAGAGATGTACAAATGGGTGAGATGCACACAGCTAATTATCTAGGTTCAGGTTCAGGTGTTGTGATACTAAGTAACTCACTTTCACTTCCTCAAGGAGCCTGTTCTTCGTTTCGCTGTCCAGACTGCGGTCCTTCATGATAGCTTTCAGCTCTTTGCGACGCTGGGCGTCAAGCGACGCACTCTTTCCATGTTGATTTCTAGCTGACGCCTTTCGTGGTGCACTATCAGGTTGCTCAGGCATTGGCTTCGCCGCAGCAGCGTATCTTGCCTTCACTTCTTCAATGCGCTCCGCTCTTTCATCCTTGGTTAGTGAGCGGTCTTGCATTATGAGGCTGAGTTCCTCTCTCCGCTGCTCGTCCACAGACTTCGAGATGAAAGTCTTGAATGAAGAGTTAGGAGCAGACTCTTCTTCGTTGATACTCGCCCATTGTTTGATGAGTACGCCATCATCATCATAGATCTCGTGCTTCCCACGCTCTGCAGCGCTGACGGAACCTGTCAATAATGTGTCATGCATTTCCTTACTCGCTTTTCGGGAGAATGCAAGTGCAGACAGATCAAGTTTTGGTTCTTTCTCGACGTCATTGTCTGGCAAAGCAACCGGCGCAGATGAGTCAGTAGAATATTTCTCCTTCAATTCTGCAAGCTTTGACTTGCGCTCTTCTCTGCTGAGGGTGCGGTCCCGCATGATGGCTTCAAACTCCTTCTGGCGCTGCTCGTCACGAGCCTTGTCTACCTCTACCCGCACAAGAGGCTGTGCTTCCTGGCCAAAACCTGGATCGGGCTCAGGTAGCCTATCATTCATGATCAGTTCGAGTTCTTCCCTTCTCTGCTCACATTCTGACTGATTGGTGGCATCCTCGCCATCGCCGCCAACGTAAACATTTGACCATTGCTTGATGAGGTTTCCATTTTCATCGTAGATTTCCCTCTTGACACCCTGGGGATTAGCGATTGTCCTGAGGTTCTTCACTTCCTCTGCCGGTTTCTTCATTTGGGAATACGCACTGAACTTAAGTTCAGGACCGCTGTCTTCGTAAACGGTTTCTTGCTCCTTCCGCCGCTGAGCCAGTTGTTGATCCCTCTTGGCGATGCGTTCCCTGAGATTTTGCTCCTGTTCCAGTTGCTGGAAATAAAGCTTCCGTTTCTCATCGATGTGAGCATCAATGTCGTCAATCACCTCCTCCTCGTAACCATCCCATTGCTTGATGAGGTTACCGTTCTGGTCATAAGTGGCCTTCTTGTTTCGTTCCTTTGCACTATCTCCACCGGGAGCAGCCGATAAGATGGCTCTTGCTTCGCGGTTTGGTTTACGGGCAAGGGCCTTTGCGGACAAATCTAACGACTTCATCCGCTCCTCATCGTGGCAATTGTCATGGTGGTAGTAACCACCCCTGGGCGTAACAAAATCCTTGTACTGCGATAAGCGGTGCCCAAGGCCTCCTCCAGACTTCTTCTTGACGAGTAGATCATCGACCTCGCGTTCCGCTCGCTTGGCAGCGGCTCCAGCCGAAAGATTGATGCCGTGAACAGCATCTTCATCTTTGTCATCGTCGCTGTCAAAATGCCACTGCTTGATGAGAACACCATTCTCGTCGTAGATTTCCTTCTTCCTTCGCTCCTTGGCGCTAATCTCCGACGATAGCAAGGTAGCTTGCACTTCTTGTTTCGGTTTGAGTGTGGCTGCAATGTGGCTCAAGTCAATTCGCTCTTCAACCATTTCATCTTCTTCCCTCTCAATAATGTTTCCATTGTCATCATAAATTGCAGTCTTGCTCCTCCTCGCAAGTGTGCTGTCTCCGCCCAGGCTAAGAAGGAATGTCGACAAACATTGGCAAAAGCTATCCGCCATTTCAGCAGTAAGCACCTCCATTTCCATGAATACCAACTGATTCACACACATTAAAGGGGGGGAGGGTGAGATACAAAGGCATGTCATGGCGACAGTTATGAATAAGGCGCACGTGAAAGACTCACTTCTTCTGTGATCACCCCGGCATTTTTCCCATCGCTAAGCATATCAAACGCGTAGTCCAGTAAATCATCAGCATCCTCCATGTAAGAATCATTTGGAATGCTCAGCTTCGATTTCAATAACTCTCTCAAATCTGTAGTCTGCTCTTCTGTCAGTTCACTGGGAGGAACTGTTTCCTTGTGGTTTACGTCGACAGTGCCGGATCGAATGGCCTCCAATTCCATGGCTTTCTTCTGCGCCATCCCCTCCGCTGACATGTCCATGCCAGAGCTGTGCTTTTCGTGCTCTCCATCATAGTTGTCGGCGCTGATGATGTTTCCGTACTCGTCGTACATCTTTTGCTTGAGACCTTGGGGGTTGGCCATCTGCCTCAGAGCTTCAATTTCGCGAGCGTTCTTAAGCTTCATCCCCTCTGCGGAGGTGTCCATGCCAGAGCTGTGCTTTTCATGCACTCCATCATTGTTGTCCGCGCTGATGATATTTCCGTACTCATCGTACATGTGTGTTTTCACACCAGCTCCACCTGCTGATCGCAAAGATGCGATTTCTCGGGCCTGTTAAGAGATGCAGAGTCGAATGTCCAGGCAAGCCATTAATAGGTAAGTACTTGACAATATCCTGATAGACACAAAGATCCCAAACCAATGATCAGTTTGCTACACACTTCTCTCTTACCTTCTTCAATCGCATTCCCTCCGCAGAAGTATCCATGTTGCTCGGCATGGACCTGCTTTCGTCGAATCCATTCTCCTTCAAGCTGTTCCATGCCACGAGGTTTCCGTGCTCGTCGTACATTTGCTTCTTGACACCCTCCTTCCGCCCTCGGCCCGTCGCCCTCAGCGCTTCCATTTCGCGAGCCTATGATGGGATTAAGAAAGACAGCATGAGATGTGACACATTTTGGTTCTTTTTTTCGCCTTGTCCACCAGATTATTCTTCTCACCTTTTTCAATCGCATTCCCTCCGCTGAGGTATCCATGTCGGGATTGTGCCTGTTTTGCTCGCCGTCGTTGGCGTCAGAGCCAACGAGATTCCCGTACTCATCGTACAATTTCTGTTTGAGGCCCCGGGGATTGGCCATTTTGCGCAGGGCCGCCATCTCCTGCGCCTTCTTCAGCTTCATCCCCTCAGCAGAGGTGTCCATGCCGGAGCTATGCTTTTCGTGCTCTCCATCGTTGTTGTCAGAGCCAACGAGATTTCCATATTCGTCGTACATCTTCTGCCTCTGACCCTGAGGGTTCGCCATTTTGCGCAGCGCTTCCACCTCCTTTGCCTTCTTCAGCTTCATTCCCTCGGCCGAGGTGTCCATGTCTTGGTTGTGCCTGTGCTGCTCCCCGTCGTTAGCGTCAGAGCCGACGAGGTTGCCGTGCTCGTCGTACATCTTTTGCTTGAGACCCTTGGGATTGGCCGTTTTGCGCAGCGCTTCCACCTCGCGTGCCTTCTTGAGCTTCATTCCCTCCGCTGACATGTCCATGCCGGAGTTGTGCTTTTCGTGCTCTCCGTCATTGTTGTCAGAGCCGACGAGATTTCCGTATTCGTCGTACATCTTCTGCTTGAGACCCTTCGGATTGGCCGTTTTGCGCAGTGCCTCCACCTCGCGTGCCTGAGGACGTGAGCAGTAGAATTTTGTGAGTGCAAGATGATGGAGTGATTGTAATACACCTGCTTAAGATCATCCTGACGATGTCAACTTCAATTCAAAACCTCCACAATCTCCATTGTCAACACACTTAACAACTCCACGCTCATCACAATGCCAAAGCAGGTTTGTAGCACACCTACAGCATGTCTGCTTCAACTGACAAAAAATACGTTCTCACCTTCTTCAGCTCCATCCCCTTCGCCGTCAGGTCCATCTCATTATACTCGTCGGTCACCACGTACTCCGGCTGCCCGCCCCGCAGGCTCTTCCACGCGTTAAGCTTGCCATCGGCGCCGTATATCCTGTCCTTCACGCCGCGCCTCTGATCCCCGGTCCTCCTGATGTTCTCCAGCTCCCGGCTCTTCTTCCTCTGGTACCCGGTCGCGCTGAGGTCCATGTCGGGGTTGTGGCTGCGGTGCTCCCCCTCGTCGTGGGCGTCGGACACTATCTCCCCCCTCGAGTTGTACATGGCGTCGCGCTGCTTGGTGGCGCCGCCGGCGACGGAGCCGCGCTTCATCCTGTTCTTCAGGAACTCGAGCTCGCTGTGATGCCTCGAGGCCGCATCCGAAGCGCCGAGCTTGAGGTCCCCGTCGCCGCTGGTGCCACTGTTGTCGAGGTCACCTCGGTCGACGCCGGGCATGGGATCGGGCATGATCTCTGCAGCGAGGGCGATGTACCTGAGCCTGATCTCCTCTACCTTCTCCGCCCTCTCCTCCCTGCTCAGGGAACGATCGCGCATGACGGCCTCGAACTCCCTCCGGCGATCGGCGTCCAGCTCCCTGCGGCGCAGTTCCAGCTCGGCGTCGTCCTCGACCGGGGTGGGAGGAGCCGCGGGACTGTCCTCTTCCAGCGCCGGTTCAGGCTCGTCGTGATCGCCCCTGTAGATGTTGCTCCACTGGGCGTTGAGCTGGCCGTCGGCACCGTAGATCTTGCCCTTGACGCCCCTGCGCCCCGCTCCGGTCGCTCGAAGGGCGTCGAGCTCGGCCTGCTTCTTCTTCAGGTTGCCCGCCGTGGACAGGTCCATCTCCCTTCCGTCGTGGCCGGCGGAAGAGCGGCTGACATAACTGGCATGACTGGAGCGGCTGGCGTGGCTGACGTGGCTGGCGCGGCTCCCGTTCGAGAATGTCTTGCGGTAGGCGTACCTCGGTTCGGGCTCGGGCTCTGGCTGGGACGGCATCAGCTCAGCAGACAGGGCGGCATACCTCTTCCTGATCTTCTCGATCTTGGCGGCCCTTTCCTCCCTGCCCAGCGAACGGTCCCTCATCAGGCCCTCGAACTCCCTCCTCCTCTGGGCGTCGAGCTCCTTCTGGCGCCGCTGGACCTCTTCCACACCGAGGCCGTGGTCCACGGCGGGAGCAGACACGACAGACGGGCTCTCTTGTTCCGACACAATCGAGCCATCGTGCCCAGGCTCCACGTACGCCTCCTTATCTTCATCGCCCCTGTAGGCGTTGCTCCACTGCGCGGTCAGCTGGCCGTCCTTCCCGTAGATCTTACTCTTGACGCCCCTGCGCCCGGCCCCGGTGGCCCGGAGGGCGTCCAGCTCGGCCTGCTTCTTCTTCAGATTTCCCGTGGTCGACAGGTCCATGCGCCCGGACTTCTTCTGCCTCAGACTCTGGGTCGACACGAGGGACCCCTCGTCGAGGTCGCAGGAGTGATCGAACGAGACCACGCTGTGCGCGTCCTGGACGAGGGATCCCCTGAGGTCCTCCTCCCTCTCGGCCTCCAGCTGGCGCCTCTTGGCCTCCAGTTCCCTCCGGACCTTGTCGTCCTCCAGATCCTGAAAGTACCTGCGCCGCCTTTCGTCGTAATCGATTTCTTCGGCCTCCTTCACCCCAGCCCACTGCTTGGTCAGCCGTCCCCGAGAATCGTAAATGCCCTTCTTGGAACGCTGGGCCGCGGAGACCGACCCGGACAATAGGGTCTGGTGCATCTCCTTGGAGGCCTTGCGCGCGGCCGCCTTGGTCGACAGGTCCATCTTGCTCATCCGCCCGGTCTCTATTTCCTGAGCGAGCTCTCGGAAGAAGGCGGCGAGGCACCCGCCGATCTTGTGGGCGCATGTCGCGTCGCACACTTCATATTCCATGAATTCCAGCTGTCATGATTTTGCGCGTGTTGAGTGATAAATGAGGTGGAAGCAAGGCCGGCCATTGCATCATAATTGTTACGGTCCAATCGGTGACAGAAGGGGGCCCATCCAAATAGGCACGGCGTGTCGGAGATTCATAAAGACAAACGAGATGAGTCCCATGGA
>JALLOV010000200.1:0-12422 GCA_036939655.1 Thalassiosira allenii | reverse complement strand
AGCGTGCGGCGGTGTACCTTGCCTGAGGGGAGGGCACCATCAGGACACAATTTATACTTCATTGGCTGTTCGAGTATCTGGAGCCTTGGCACGATACAGCAGCGAATGAACTGGAACTAACAAGCGCCATGGTATTCACAAGAAGCCAGAAGACTGCATCGCTGGAAGAGTTGGTAATTTTGAAGGATGAGCTGCTTAGCCTTGCTGCATTAGTGAGCAACGTAGCCGAGGAGAAGGATCGGAAGCAAAAGGAGATAGAAGTTGCCGCGGCCAAGGCAAGGGAGCTACATCTGATGAAGCAAAAGGAGGCAGAAATAGCGAAGGGAATGGTGATTAAGGATTTGGAATCTGCCTTATCGAGGGTTGAACAGTGTAGAAAAGATGCCATCAAGGTGAGTTTTTTTCCTTGCAATATTTCATATCGAATGACTAATGACTTGACCAACCGCCTATTTTATGTGATTTGAAGGTATTTGAGGACCTGGAATCATTGGACAATAACAGCGTTTGCTCCAGGGCTTCTAACTTTTCCAAAGGTTCCATGTTTTCGCGGAAGAAAAAGCGCAGCATAACAATCTTCAAGAATAGGAGCGAAGTTCATAATGTTACAGGTAACATGGATCTTTCCATCAGGGCAAAAAATGATACGCACGACGACTACGCTAAAGATATTATGGCTACGCCGATGTCAACGGCGCTTTCGGCGGAAGAGGTATCAGAACTTAGAAATGCATTGACTCAGCTCGAGAGCCAGCTTGTCCAAACTCAATTAATCCAGGGAACTCCACCAAAGACGTCGTGTCGAAGCATGGTACCTGCTGCAACCTCGTCGCCAAGAAGGGTCAACTTTGCAGACAAAGTTGCAAAAACGAGGCGAGACGTCGTCGTGGACAATAGCAGCCCGTCATGGCTCGAGTGGTGCACGGGTAACTCGGACCGTTCGCTCTGCAGCGTCAGCAGTTCCGGGAGCTCGATCGAGTACGAACCGAAGGGACGGAAGTCGGCTAAGCGCTATTCTCGCAAGAATTCGAGGCTTCTTGTTGGATGAGATTGCAGTGTTCTGTGTTATTCTGGGTTCCCTCGTCGTGAGGTTGTTACTATGTAAATGAATGTGGTTGAAGTGCAGATACGATGTCATGTTCTATTGTTGCGATACGATAAGAACCTTGGCCAACATAAAGCTTCATCGTGACGTGCACATCAAAGAACATTGCTATTTTACCGAGGGGTCATGGCAGGCGAATCTTGGTCCATCAAGTGCACGTCTCCAATCTCCAACTCCCCGAACGAGAATGGATGGGCCCTGCGCGCGTTGGCGAAACAGGGAAGACCGACGGCGCACTCTCGCGAGAGAGTACTTATGTCAGAAGGCCTGCATGATTATTTATTGATCCCAAATCTATTATTTCTTCCCGCCCTCAGTGTCAACGCACGAAGAAGGCCATTCTCATTCACAATAATTATTGTTGCAACTCACGGTAAACCTCACGTGTTGAATTCAGGATTTCTCATTCGAGAAAATTCATTGATTGATTCCAACGTGGATCTGCGTAGAAAAGGTTGGGCCCAAATAATTCAAGCCAATTCAAACTTCCCTCCCGACATCAGTGTGAGTATGATTGACATGATGTGCTCGAGAGATCGAGAGGTGCACGGTACAGCAAGCCAAATCAGAGATTGAGGATGTCGTCTGCCCTCGATACTCTTGACAAAGAAATGGCATCACCCATGAGCTCCCCCCCCAAGATTTATCATCAGCTGCGCTCATAATTTCACGGCAAGGGCCGACTCTTTCAATCATGCCCGCAACCAAGACGAAGAGGGTGGCCACGCCCAAGATGGGCAAGCTCAAGAAGGTATCCACGCCCAGTGTCAGGGCGAGCAAGCGCAAGAAGGTATCCACGCCGAAAGCATCGACGCCGAAGAAGGTGGTCTCGCCCAAGGCATCATCGCCCAAATCGCCCATGGCCAAAGCCACCATTCCCAAGGCCACCATGCCGAAGGCCAACATCTCTCTGAAGAGCAGCAAGAAAAAGGCAGAGCAGTCCAAGAAGGAGCTCGACGTGCTAAAGGAGGAGCTCCTCATGCTCTCCCAGCTCAAGCACGAGGGCGAGATCGAGGTTATGAAGGGCGAGCTCCTCGAGCTCTCGAAGCTCAAGGACGAGGGCGACGACGAGGCGGCCGACGCCGCCTGCGAGGCCATGAGGAGCCTGAAGCCAGCAGCCAGCGTGGAGTCCAAGGGGAGCCTGAAGCCATCCGCGAGCATGGAGTCCAAGAGGAGCCTGAAGCCATCCGCCAGCAGGGAGTCTACCAGGAGCCTGAAGCCGGCTGCCAGCAAGGAGTCTACACGGAGCCTCAAGCATTCCGCTAGCAAGGAGTCCACTGCTGCGCCAATCGTCGCGGCAGCCAGCAAGGAGTCCGCCTCGAGCCAGGGCGGAGGGTTCGAGTTCCTCCCCAGGGGCCTGTTCGGTTCCTCCAAGAAGGGCAAGGATGCCCCTTCGGCCTCTAAGGAGCCAGCCATTATTGAGGAGGATGTTGCGCCAACTGTTGCCGAAGCGAACAAGGAGTCCCCTGAAGCTAATCAGGATGCTGCTGCTGCAACCAAGGAGGGTGGAGGCTTCGGTTTCTTCCCCAGCGGCCTCTTCGGCTCCTCTGGCAAGGGCAAGGATGCTCCCGCTCCGGACGCCGAGAAGCCTGCCGCCGTCGAGGAAGATGTTGAAATTACCATGGAGGATGCTATGCCCGTGGCAGGCCAGGAGTCCCCTGAAGCCAAGCAGGACAATGATCCCGCGGAGAGCAAGGAGAAGGTAGGCCTCGGGTTTTTATCCAGTGGCCTCTTCCGTTCCTCTAGCAAGGGCAAGGATGCACCTGCTCAGCCCGCCGCAGTTGAGGAAGCAGTTGAAATTACTGAGGATGATGCCGCACCATTCGTTGCCGCGACAAGCAAGGAGTCTCCAGTTGTCGAGAAGGATGTTCTCGAATTGGCTCCTCCTGCGGTCGAAGAGGCCCAGAAAGACCTCGACCTGGCTGTTTCTGCCAGCAAGGAGTCCATGAAGAGTACCACAAAGGTCACCGAGGCTGACGCCAAGAACGTGGCCAATAAGGATGAGAATGGCATCCCATCCACAGAAGCAGAGGCCGAGGCCGAGAAGAAAGAGGAGGAAATGGCAAGCGTTCCCGAGTCCACATTGGACAACGATGAACCCAAGTTGGTCTCATTCCCCAAGTCTCCCAGCACGTCCAAGTCCAGGAAGTTCCCCAGGGTCCGCTCCAGGCGCTCAAAGAAGGACGACGACGACAAGACAGTGAGCTCGACCATGTCGTCAATGTCCACCATGTCCTCCCTCACCGGGCAGCTCATCAAGTCCCAGGCCAAGATCGCGGCCGCCTCGGCCAGGGAGAAGGCCTCCAAGGCCGAACGCGCACTGGGCGAGAAGCTCGAGGATATCAAGCGCAAGGAGGAGGAGGCCAGGATCAAGCTCCAGGACGAGGCGGACCGCCGAGCGGCGCTGAGGAACGTCCGCAACGAGAGGAAGAAGGAGGAGAAGGAGGAGAAGCGCATCGAGAGGGAGATCGCCAGGGAGATCAGGAGGGAGGAGCTGATGGAGAAGCTCCAGGCGAAGAAGGAACGGGACGCGGAGAAGGCCAAGCTCAAGGCCGTCAGGGACCTGGAGAGGGCGCTGAGCAAGGTCGAGAAGGCCAGGGAGGACGCCATCATGGTCCAGGAGGACCCGGACTACGAGCTGGAGACCACGAGCGTCATATCGAGCCTGTCACAGAAGAAGTTGAAGTTGGAGTTGCTGAAGAGCAAGAGCAGGAGCCGCAGCCTCCATTCCAGGGACCGTTACCACGACGATTACGTGGACGCTCGCGACGAGGTATCTATCGAGGACGAGGTTTCCGTCGAGGACCCCCGCCGCACCGAGGACCCCCGCCACATCGAGGACGAAAAGCTGCAGAACGAGCTAAAGAACGAGGTGTCCAGCATCAAGGGACTGCTATCCCAGCTGCAGAACCAGCTCGTCGCCCCCCCTCCGCCACCCGTCCCCCCGGCCCCCGTCGCCCAGCCCGACTCGATCCTCAAGAAGGTGAGCTTCGGCGATGATGACGACCGTGACGTACGGGACGATGTTCCCATTGACCGCTTCCGTCGCCACGATTCGGATCCCTACGTAGAGGAGAGCCCCCTCGAGCCGGTGCAGGGATGGCTAGAGTGGTTCATGGGCACGCCCGAGTGTGGGTCGTACTGCAGCGGGAACAGCTCGTGCTCGAGCGCCGAGGACCACCCGCCAAAGAGGCGGGCGTACAAGGGGAGGAAGCAGCAGCGTAGCAGGAGCAGGAGTGGTAGCAGGAGAAGGATTCGCCATTGAATAAGGTGATGACAGATTGTTGGGCTCTCGGGGAGGTAGAAGGTCGTTCGATTGCTTTGTAGGTTTGGAAGTAGGATGCTTTGTGCTCTTGATTTAGTTTGGGATGCGGTTGCTGTGTAATGCAGCACTTGATACAGCACAAGGGCTGAATGACTTGGTTTGAGGATCTAGATGATGTATGTGATCGCAGAACGGATACCCAGAAGAAAAGACCGAAGGCAGAGACAGATTATATGTTATACTTGTGGCCCTCACTCTCTCGAGTTGCCATGATGTATGTCTAGATGAAATAGAGGTGTCGTGAGGAAAGAGAACTTGAACTGGAGATTAAAGTCTTAGCACCTGTCAGTATAAACTGGAGTTGATTATGTCACGCAACAAAGCCCTCCGCTCATCAACAGGTTGACCCGGAGCTTGGCGGAGCCTGAAGCTACGTCGATGTTTCGAAGGCACGCAGTAACCTCTCAGGTCTCGAGGAAGTTCTTCAAGAATAGCCACTGCACCAAATGGCAAGAAGAATACCACTTAGAGCAGCGATTAGGCAGTAAAACTCCTGTTCTTCATCTTCTTCATCATTGTTCGTTTTCGCGCTTGTTCTCGGGTTCGACGCATGAGACCAACATAGTTCTAAAGGTTCACTTCTGTGCTGAAGCTTGCGACTACAACTACTTCTTGGCCGATCCCCTTCGCGCCTGGGCTGATCAGAAATATCAAAGCTTATTAGAGTGGTGGTGATCAAGGTTATGTCCTTGGATCAAGGAGATGATATCTGAGTCGCATTCACATCAACACATCGGCAGGAAGTCTGAGCGAGAATACCATACACGCGAGAGATCACACGAGATACCAAGATGTACCCTGAATGAATTGACTTTCATGTGCATACCAAATAGATCAAAATCTCAAGTCAGGAAAGCCAGAGGTGAAGATTTCTGCATCATTTGCTTCTCTCCTCTCGTGACTTGTCTCAGTATCGAAGGGCTGGTTCTCTTCTTCTGGGTTCTCTCCAGGAGCCAGAGAGGTACACTGCTCCCCTCAAATAAAATCTGCAGGCCCTCACGATCTGAGCTGGAGCCGCTAACCTGCTATCTCAGATCGAAGAAGTTGAAGACTGAACCCTTACTAATTTTCTCTATGTACCTTTTTTTGCTGACGTCTTCCCCTTGGCAAGGTCGGCATAATCATGTGCGAGCAGTCAGATATCTCGACTCTTCACATTCAAAGTAAGTACCACCTGTTATATTCACGCTGTATTGTTGTTAACTCATTCTGCTTGCACCGTCCTACCATTATTTTGTATTGCACCTACGATCTGCTTAATATTATGTAGCCTCTATTTCTATTGGAACAGTTGTTGATAACATCTAAAACGAAAAGAACCTTGGGGGTCGACATCACGGCCAGGACTTGATAACACATTAAACTCGAGTTTTCCTGTACACTGGAGGAGGAGTAGCCAAATGAATAAGTGATGGATCTCACACGACATTTTCTTCATTACCGCAGGCCGTCTCCCTCATCTCCACGAACGGGGACTCCCTTTCCTCGAACTCTTCATCCTCGTCGTCGTCCTCGCCCTCCCTGCACCGCTTCCGCCCGGCGACCGCGGCCCCAAACGCCGTCCCGAATATGGCGCCCATCATGGAGTAGCTCATCCCTCCCCCCCCGCCCCCGGCTTGCGTGCTCTGGTAGCCGCCCGTCCCCTCGGCCGTGCACTCCTCGCTCCGGCCGATGCTGATGGACACCATCCACGACCAGCTGTCCGGGACGTCGGCCTCGGGTATGACCTCGGACCCGGATACGTCGTACTCTCCAACCGTCCCGAACGTCTGGTTCTCCGTCGGGATGAGCCAGCGGCTCAGGTACCCCGCGCTCCTCACGTTGTTCTCGGGGCAGTACCAGCCCAAGCAGGCCTTGAAAGTCAGCTCGGCGTCGGTGAAGTTCTCGGTGGCCTCGACCGTGCCGGTGACGGTGGCGACGTCGCCGAACTGGCACGAGGGTGCCGCGTCGCCGGCGCAGGACACGTCGATGTCGAGGTCGGTGAAGGGATCGCCGTCGCAGCCCGCCGTGCTGAATTCGAACTTGATGGCGGTTGCGGACGGGACGAGGGAGGCGGCGAGGGGCACCAGTAGCAGGGTGAATATTGAGTTCATGTTGATGTGATTTTTCCTTGCGGTTAGCTGTTTTATGGAGTCAACCATGCGGCAGGTGGTAGGTAGTGATTTCCATTGCACCTGCTCGTTGAGTTGATTTGTTCAGTTAGGGTGCATGTTGTTTTCTTCGGCAGCCCAAAAATGTGATCAAATTCACCTGCGTTGAGTCCGGTTGGAATATGATTTGTGAAGCTTTCTCGATTTGAATACAGAGGGTCGTCTCTAACGCATGTCTTTGGATGAAATTTGGCCTTCTTCGGAAAGTGGTGCTTCGCTTTTTAGCATGTGAATTGGTTCCGACCCGTTGCATTTTCTCCAACGGATGGCCTTTTTGCACCTTCTCACAATTTGATCTGTGTGAGTAGGTAAGGACCTATTGGCACCCAGCGTCCTTTCTCTCGAAGCTGCTATGTACAACTACACCAGCTAGAACACATTGCTATTGCCAATCGCCAGCATCATGCTCCGTGGTCTCTATTATTTCACATTCATTTTTTCATCACTTCATACCAGGTTCTCAGACCATATTCCGGAAGGACAGTTCATCAGGAATGGGTATGATTTCTGTGTGCATCAGATGTGCACAAAAATTGTTGAATGATATCACTCAATATGCCATACATACTAACAAAGCAAACAACTCTTGCAAGTCTCCTCGTCCCTCCATGTCAATTTACCTCTATGCAGAATATTGTTGGTCAAAGGGAAGTGATATCATTCAATGCCTGGTGAAGACCCAATGTCTTGCAAGAACTACTCAATTCGTCCATGCCACTTTTGCCTTCCAATTCTTCCATCTTTTTGGGCAAGCATCGGCAATCCATATCTTTCTCCCGTCGTGTCGCTTTGCCGCCAACCTTGAACGTGGAAGCGTGGAACACCTTTTGTTTGTTTTTCATGAACTGGGCAAGAGCCTCAATCATTTGATCACAATCTGCCTCTGTCCCTTCTACCAGTATCAATCCCGGCTTGCCGATCTTTACGAAACCACCGAGTGAAAGTTTAGATGCATTCTTCTTGATAGATTGAATTCGATCAGGCTCGACAATGTGATGGGCATGAATCAAGAGTACACATATGTCAACCGAAGCATCATTCGATTCTTCAGCACCTCTGTGGAGTTCTTTGGAAAGAATGTTATACCAGTCAACCTGGGCCCATCCACTCGCGACACTAAATACTGGGTGTATGGCCTCCCTGCCTTCGTTTGCTTTCGCTTCCCAAAGGCACAGTTCCTCTAGCTTTGGCAGTGCATCTATGGCACATTTTCGGACTTGATGTGGACAAACAGCGTCTTGGACTGAAGCCTTTACATCAAGACATCCAGAATGTGGATAGCTGTCCGGTATGACGACTGTCAGGGCCAGAGTAACAACCTCATTCTCATATCCGGTGGTCAATTCCATAAGATGTGTGACGGTATTGTCCCCAATGATGATTTCGTCCTGGTCATATGCAGATTGTATAAAGGTCAGCTCGTCATGCAGTGGCTCCAAAGCTTTGTCATCAGCGAGTGAGACATCATCATCTTCAAAATGAAATAAGGAAGGTGGCTTGGATGAAGAAGGTTGTGGTGGTGCTGAAGTTTCTATGGGCGGAGTTGACGATGGTGCTTCGGATGATCCTGGTAAAGACGTTTCGATGGGACGAGGCATATTTGTTGAAGAAGGGGCTTGAATGATTGGTATCAAGCCAGCGTGTTGTCTATTGCTTGTCGGAGCCACTTGGATGTTTCCTAACCAATCAGACAAGGCTGGTTTGGGACCACATTTCTTCCGAGGAGGCTGAGACCCTCCTGTATATTTCCTTTGTTCGTTCTTCAGTCTCTCCCTTGTCTCATGGAGCTCTTTCCTCAATCTCCGCACGAGTTTATCCTTTTCGTCGGAGCCTTTGGGTTTCAGTGCAAGTGTTTGTTCTCTCCTTTCCCTTTTTCGACCATCTTCAACGTGCTTCATGCTTATCAGCTTCTCGTTCGCTGCTTGGAGTTCCATTTTGACTGCTGTATATTCGGCAACATCTATTGTTGCTGACCTCTCACGTTTCACCTCCTCCTCTCGCTTATCATCTTCCCCTCGTCCTTTGATAGACTGCAGTTCCATTCGAACTGCAATGTTCGCTGCTGCCTCATACTGTAATCTCTTTTGAAGACCTTGCACTTTTTGCTTCGCTTCAGCTAATTCAATTTGCAGAGGCTGCTGGCGTGCCAACTCCGAATTTATCTCGCCCTTTGCTGCATGCAACTCGCGTTTCAGGGAATTATATGCATTCTTTTCTGATTCTATATCCTTTTCGAGAACTCTGACCCTGTTCTGCTCTGCTACAACAAGGTTATTTGCTTTTGCCAGGTCTTGCTGCACGGATACTCTGAGAAAGGCACAAGAATTGTGCCATGTGTTTGTATTGGCTACATTGTTGCAAAAAGATGAATCATGCATACCTTATGATGCAGCTACTTACCTCAGCTTTTGTTCAAACTCTAGCTCTTCTTTCAGAGAAGAAACGCAGTAATGCTTGTCTTCTCCCAACTTTTCCTTTACAAGTTTTAGCTCGGAGCTGAGAGATTTCACCTTGCTTTCCCACATCTCTCTTGTATTTCTCTCCTTGTCCAAATCCCTAGTAGCCTCAAACAGTTGTTGCTTGAGTGATTCGATCGATTCTATCTGTGCCTTGGCGCCCTTGCCCTTACTCGTACTCGTACTACCTTCATTTTTCTTTTTCTTCTGCTGCACCTGCATAACTGCTGGCGCTGGCTTAGCGCCTACGTCTCCGCGGCTTAGAATCATAACTTTATCCTGGTCTTTCTTCTTCCGCCGGTGGTCTTTGTTGCTGGTTCGTGCGTTGACAGTCGACATCGGGGGTTGCGTGCCAGTCTTCGGTGCATGAAGCAGAACTCGGTTGATGTCGACTCCGCCCCCATCGCCACCGCCGCCGCCGTCGGCGCCCCCTCGACGTCCTCCACGTGGCTCATCGCTTCTCCCCATGTTAACTCAGTGATGGGGCGGCCTGCCTGGCGGCCCACTCCTTGGCTACTAGACGAGACAACCGCAACAGAAGTCCGCGGCGGGCTGGTTCATTCGGTGTGCTTGCTGTGCCAGATCTTTTGTGTCAAGAATTTTGGCGGGCCCACCCATGAGACCTACCTACCTTGTTGAGTTGCACAGGTTGCTCAGCGAGCTTTTCACGCTTTTCAGCTCGCTTTCTCTCTCATCTCTTGCGATTTCTCAGCATCTCTCCAACTTCTTGCAAATCAAATGAAATAGATATTGTATGTAATCAGTATTTGTTGGGTATTGGTTATAGAGATTGGGCAATTCTCCAATCGGCGGTTATCATATCGACAGCGCATGCTTCTTGATCTCCGCCAAAATTACAGAGGTGCTGACCAAATCCTTGCAAAAACTCGGTGGCTTCCCTCTCCACACCTTTCGTATGACGTCCTGAAACCTCGTGTAATACAAGAGCAGCTGAGTTAGAACCTGCTTCAGGATCTCCATTCCATTCCTAAAATTCGAGAAGTACGACAGAACGTTCCGGTTGATTTGTTCGATGCCCGACTTCCAGTTGGATGCAAATTCGTGAACGAGGCTTTCCACCACTTCCGGATTCACAACATCGGCAGGGGCAGCCACCCCCCTCGCGCCTCGTGGTGCTGATATCCCTGACATGTGAGCCTCGGTTTGTTGAACGAATGCAATCATCTTGGAAAATGTTTGGAGGAGCTCTTCTTCCACAAATAGCTCTCTTTGATTGACCAGCAGCTCTGAGAAACGATTCAGTTCTTTACCGGATACGCGTCGTTCCTTGAATATGGTGATGATCGAGTCTAGGTTGTTGATCATGAAAATAATGCGCTTTTTGTTGGTGGGATGAACATCAGAGAGCCGCTTTAGCAGCAGGATCATTTCCTCTGCCATGACATCCAGATCATTCACAAGCATGTCGCCCGCGCTGCCCCTATGAGACGGTTTGTCGCTTTTCCCCGGCGAGCCGTTGGTAACTCCGTTGGTAATACTTTCGCTCGTGACTTTGCGACCGCGGTTAAGAATCAGCAGTATCGAGCAAGTGAACTCTGCATATCGTCGAGACACAAGGTGGGCATGGATGTCTCCTGCTCCAACTTTTTTGGCATTAGCACCGCGGATGCTGCGAAGATGGGCATCGATGACCATTTTCAGCCGCGGCCAAAAGAGGTTTGTTACCCTATCCAAAAACGGTTCCATGACTTTGTCAATACGGCGCGCCTTGACCATGCGTTTGTAGTAGTGTGTGAGTTTGATCATGAGAAGGATGGCAATGGCATCGTGGCAGTTGAACAGGTAGTTCTCCAGTTGCTCCAATACCAAAGACAGAGTCTTGCCAAAAATGGAATGCCAGCAATCATCCTGGCCGTACTCTTTGAAAAATTGTCTCCCAAAGACAAACTCATTTGTCGCCGAATCAATGAGATGTGACATGATGGACCGAAACATCATTTCATACGAATACTTGGCTCCGTTCATCAGAGCCAAATGAGCATTGATCGGGGTGGATGCTATCGCCGAAGCCACGTCTCCTCCGTTCTCTGCGGTGATGGCTCCGTCCAACACCTTGGCTCGATCTCCCAGTACGAACGCATCTCCCCTCTTTCTCATGTTCACTTTAGTCGAGAAGGTGTCCCTCAACGCTGCCTCCTCTACTGCTATCAAATCAACCCGTGTTGCCAGCCTCATATCCAACAGGAGCAGCTGCTTGTGGTACGTCCGAAACAATGTGTACAGGGTCTTGGACATGCTCTCCACGTAAACATCCCTTATTTCGGCATGGATCGTCGGTGATGCAACTAGTAGGAAATCCACCAGATACTCATATTTGAGCAGAGCGTGTGATTGAATCATCCTCACGTGTGTCTTTGGTCTTCTCAATTGTTTCATCACCTTCAAGAAGTATGCCCTCGTTCTATCAACGGCCTGCAGTCTCAGCTTGGCCAAATGCTCCACCATCTCCTTCCCGGCCACCGTCGACGCGGGAGGTATTCCCGCACTGGAAACCAAGCCAGGGTCCGAACAGTCGGGATCGCTCAAGTTCTCAGCCGTCATCTGGACGTAGGCGTACTTCTCCTCCAAATCCTTGACGCACTCGAGGAATAATTCGTCCACCTCCCCCCGGCATATGACGTGCGCCATGTTGGGAGGCACAACGATGCGCTCCAAGAATAACCGCAGACCCTCCTCGGCATCCCGCCGGTTGTCCACCTGCACGGCGAGGCTGCGGCTCTGGTCCTGCAGCTGCCGTATGTCCCCGCTCAGCCCCGACAGGTCCGCCTGAAATCCCAGCAGCATCTCGTGAAGACCCGCCAGTATCGAATCACACACGTCCATCTCCTCCCTCAGCACGCGTATGTCCGGGGCGGCCTGCCGGTGGAGCGCGATGCACTCCCGTTCCAGCGTGGCCAATTCCGAGTTGATAGTCGACGAGTACGACGACAGGTCGAGCGACCCGTCGGCGAGGGCGCTCTGGAGGTTGGGATCGGACAAAAAGAGGGCGAGGTCGGCCGACAGCCGCTCGCTCTCGTCCTGCTCGGACACGCCGGTGGGGGCGCCGCGGCCGACGGCGGGGCCACCGCCGCCGTTCTTGGGCTTGAAGCCGTTGGTCGCGGCCTTGTCCATCGTGGCTGCGCTGGGTAGGGGCCGATTTACTTCGTCGTTCGCCGGGCGGGGGGTGCAGTCATCGTCATCGTGTGGTCGCCGTTTTGCCGTTGCCGTTGTGGCGTGTGCCGGCGCGTGTCATTTCTATTGCCCGCAGCGGGCGGGCCCCCTATCCCCGCAGATTACGCTCTGAGCAAGGCTCTGAGAGTCCACACATCCTTCTGGAATCTCCCTGAATGCAAGGGAATAGACTGAGGAATGCATGCATCATCCCG
>JALLOV010000199.1:0-12436 GCA_036939655.1 Thalassiosira allenii | reverse complement strand
AGAGGGAGGCAAGGAGCATAGGGTGCAGGAGCTTGGCGCTGTCCACTGCTGGGAGAACGGGGGGCGGGTGTGTACGAACAACGGGGGTCTCATGCTCCCTGTGTACGGCAAGGCCGGGCTCCTGGTGCCCATGTCCTTTGTGTATGGCAATGCCGGGCTCATGCCGACCATGCTCTTGGAGTACGAGAAGGCCTTGCTGTTGCCGGCCATGCTCTTGGTGTACTACAAGGCCGGGCTCTTGATGCCTACGCTATTGGTGTACAGCAAGGCCTTGCTCTTGCCGACCATGCTCTTGGTGTACGGCAAGGCCTTGCCCTTGCCGATCATGCTCTTGGTGTACGGCAAGGCCGGGCTCCAGATGCCCACGCTCCTGGTGTACAGCAACGGCAAGGTCTCGGCCGGGCTCCTGCTTGATCTCTTGCTAGAGAAGATGTGTTGTGTCAGAATCATAACTTTCCCGTCCCCATGGATGTCAGTTGTAGCACTGAGCCAAGATACCTGGTTGGTTTTGGCAATGGCAAAAGAAGTGTACAAAGAGAGAAATAGGAATAACAGTCATAAATTGACTTATAGCACAGTGCAGCGCAGTACCTTTCTAAACAATACACCCTATCTCCACAATCCCAACCCTCTATCTCTCGACTATCTTGAGAGTCCAATCCCTTCCTCCAATACAACTCCCAGAACCAACAAGTCTCTCATTGAAGCCATGTAGCGGTACACGCTCCTGTCCCCCTCGTCCCTCTCAAGGTACTCCCGTTCGATGAGGCTCTCCACCCTCTTCTTCACGAACTGCGGCGGCGGCACGAACCTCCCCGACAGCTGCCTCGTCACCTCGGCCATCAGGTCGTTGTGGTTGAGCATCTTCCTCGCCTTCATGATGCGCACGATGGCCGCCTCCAGGAGGTGCCTCCGGTCCTCCTCCACGGCCACTGGCACCGTTGCGGACCCGTCCACGAGCCCACCGCGGCTCGACGACGCCGCCGCCCCGGCCGCAGCTGCCGACCCGTCGCCGGCGTTGGCGCCCGAGGCCGCGGCGGCCGTCCTGGACGACGAACGGGGGCGTCCCTGGCGTCGGCGCCGGCGTTGACCAGGCCCTTCTTGTGCCCCCGGTACTTCTCGGCCGTCTCCTTCGAGATGCGCATGTCGTTGAACATCCCCTCGAGCTTGCTCGTGAACTGGTAGCCACACTCGGCCTGCCCAGCCAGCAGTGGATCTGGGATCTGCCCCACCGGAGGAGGCTTGGAAGACATCCCCCACCCCGCCGCGGCCTCACTTACACCGCTCGCCAGCAACGAGCCGGGTACGTCCAGGTCCTCGATGACCAGCTCCTCGTCGATGCCGACGTTCCCCTCCGCCCCGAAGCTGTCCATCTTGAACCCGATCGCCCTCCTCTTCTGGTTGTAATTGTTCGAGTTGCCCCTCTGCAAGTGATGACGGCGCCGGTGTCTGGGAGCCACGGCGGCCGTGGTCATGGCAGAGTACGTCGCGGCGTCGTCCTCGTCGGACGGGTGGGGCTGGAACTGTGACGGAGCATTGTTGTTGTTGCTGCTGGCGATGACGCCGTTCATCATCCCTCCCTCCGTGTAATTATTGTTCACGGGCATTCCGGCCATCCTCCTCTTTCGGAAGTTGGTGCTGTTCCCGCCCAGGCTGGCCACCCACGAGGACGCCGCGGACTCCCCCGCCCCGATCGCGCCCCCCTGGCTGGCCGTAGGTCCCAAAGTTTCATCGCCTTCGTTTCCCAGGTCCTCGACGTTCGACTCGAGGTCTCCGCCCATGGTCCCCACGGAGAGGGTCCCCGTGGACTGCGCCGAGGAGATTGGACCGCCTCCTGGAGCCGCGTTGGCGTCGTTGTTGAAGGTGACGTGGTCCAAGCGGAGGCGCTTGAAGGACCGGCCGGTGACTATCCTCCCCCCCTGCCCTCCCTCGGAGGGACGGCGCTTGGACGGCCTCCTCGCCTGGTTCTGATTCGCCTGCATCGCGCTGTTGTTGTTGTTGTCAGTCGCGCTCACGTTGGAGTTGAAGTTGGGGGCGAACGCGGGGTTGACGCCGTTGACCCCGACGAAGGCGCCACCGCTGTCGCCGTTCATCATGCTGGCGTTGAAGGAGCGCGCCTCCTCGACGGCCGTCCCGGCCATCTTCATCTTGCCCGCGGACGATGGGAACGTCGCGTGATTCATCGCTGTCGTTGTCGAAGAAGAAGTTGTGTCGGCAATGCGCGGCCCCCGTCCGTCGGCGGCGACGCGTCGTTAAGAAACCGGCGACCCAGAGGAGAGCCCGATGCAACCAACACCCACCTGCCCACCAGGACTGCGTTATGAGGAGTCAACTACGAACAACGGCCCATCACCATCATCGTCAGCGTCGTCATCCCAAGGGAATAGATGGGGGGATAACATGACCCAATAGTCAGATCGACTTGTTCCTCTGAAATTTGTCGTAGTGACGAATAATTTCAAATACCAATGACGACGTGTTCTTCAATGTGGAATCATTCCGTGCGATGTGAATGTCATTGCTTCGCTTGCGGCGAGAGAAAATTGAGACGCCCATCGTCATTGGTGTTTGACATTGTCTAAAATGACATTCTTCAGGACAAATTTCAGAGGAACATCTCGATCGTGAGATTACTACTGCCCATCAACTGCCTTATCCCCCCATCTATTCCCTTGTTCCAATTTTCCACGTGGAAAGCATCTCTAATGGTAACCTCACTCCGGTGGCACGATAGAAGGGAGGAAGACAGGTAAGATTATTAGGAGCAGGGCATTCTGGCGGGGAATGCGACGCCGGGCGCTGCCGAGGGCCGAGTCCGAGGTAGTGAGGTATGATGAAGACAAATATTGTGGCGGACTTCGTGACATCTTGATGTTTCGACTCTCGTCGCACATAAATCGATGAGAATCGATGGGAAGAAGCAGAGAGATTGGCCTCGATGCAGGTCTACAGATCATGATTTCACAAATACTTCTGTGATGTACATGCTGCCATTGGCGCTGGCATTGGCATGATTGCAATAGATTGCAATCCATTCCAATCCTCCGAGGGTGGCAGCAACTTCGCCTGTTTATCTTCGAGCTGGATGAATATATTTGATGCCGTGCGCTGATGCCAGTACTTGTCAACACTCGTCATCCTTACTCTGCTCGCTCTATGTTGATATTGTAAATACCAGAAAGCGAGTGAACGGGCCCGCTGGTGATCTTTCAGCTTGGCTGATCTCCCGCTGGGCATTTGGGGTTATCCACTGAGGATGCTCACGTATTATCAGAGAAAGGACAGTATAGTGGTGGCAACATATCAGCTATTGAGATAGAGACACGCAACAAATTATTACATTTGACATAAACCATGCCACCAAGAAAGAGCACTGGCGGCGGAAAGAAGAAGTCCTCGTCCAAGAAGGACGAGGTCCAACAATCCAAATCGCCGGCTGAGTTCTTCGCCGAGAACCAGTCCATCGCTGGGTTCGACAATGCCGGGAAGTCGCTCTACACGACGCTTCGAGAGCTGATCGAGAATTCCCTGGACGCGTGCGAGTCGGTGAATGTCTTGCCCGATATCACGGTGTCGATCGAGGAGATGACGCAGGCGCAGTTCAACAAGGAGAGGGGGGTGCCCACCAGCAGTCCGGCCAAGAAGAAGAAGGCAGAGGAAGATGCAGAGGCTGCTGCCGAGGACGATCCCAAGGGCAAGAAGGGCAAGGGCGCCAAAAAGCGTGCTGGGGGGGAGGCTTACTTCCTAATAACAGTACGCGACAACGGCTGTGGTATGGCCCACGACGCCATCCCAGACTTGCTAGGGAGGGTGCTCTCTGGATCCAAGTATGGAGTACGTCAAACTCGCGGAAAGTTCGGTCTTGGCGCAAAGATGGCGCTGATATGGTCCAAGAAGAGTACAGGAGTGCCAATTAGGATCAAAACCAGCCACGTCAAGGGAGTACGGGGAGGAGGAGGCGGCAGCTTGATGACCGAGGAGGGGGAGAGGAAGGTTGGGGCCAAGGTCAGCTCCTGCGTGTTGGACATTGGTGAGTGATGTCTGATTGCATCATGAATGGATTAGCATGGCACTACGTATCACTCAATCCGTACGCAAAATGTGTGTATCCACTCATGAAGACATCTATAAGAACGCCCCGCGTGTTCTTGAGCACAAACAGCACACAAATACCGAACAGTGGATTGGGACAGAGATGCAAGTGCTTGTTGCCGGTAACTGGACTACGTATAAGTCTCGAGTCGTTCAATACTTGCAGCAGCTTGCAATAATCACTCCATATGCGCGGCTGGAAATGGCGTATACCAATCGGTCTGACGAGAAAAAGGGCATGAACCTGCGATTCGAGCGTCGGTCGGAGCAGATGCCTGCGCAGGCGAGGGAGGTAAAGCACCATCCAAGCAGTGTGAGTTAGCTTTGTGTGGTAGCATTTATCCCTTGCTATTGGTGAAGAGTTTCTTACGTCAGTCTGTTTTGCCGCGGCTTTTCAAATCCAGGTAAACAATCTTCTTGTACAACAGCTACTAGAACGGACCAGCAATAAAACTCTGCTCAAATTCCTGACCAATGATCTTAGCGGCATCAGCCCTTCTGTAGGAAAGAAGCTCATTGAGCGTCTGGGAAGTGCATTTGATGCAGACATGGGCCCTGATGAACTTGATGACAAACAAATCACTCGATTAGTGCAGCTGCTTCGGAGTTCAGACGACTTGTTCAAGAGTCCTGATGGGGGTTGCCTATCGCCATTGGGAGAGTACAATCTGAACCTGGGTATCCAAAAGGTGATTGAGCCAGATATCGTTACAACCGCACGGGACAAGCCGGGTGCCTATGATGGCCATCCTTTCATCGTCGAGGCAGCAGTGTCCTTGGGAGGTAAAGATGCAAAAGAGGGCATCACTGTGGTCCGATTCGCAAACCGTATCCCGTTGCTATTTGAGGGAGGGGCAGACGTGGTCACAAGAGTCGCAAACAGCAAAATCAAGTGGTCGAGCTACAAGATTGATCACAAGAAGGACAAAATCGGCGTCTTCGTATCGATCGTGTCAACCAAAGTTCCTTTCAAGGGTACGGGGAAAGAATACATTGGAGATGACATCACGGAGATACAGCTGAGTGTAAAGCGTGCACTTCAAAGTTGTTGCCAGCAGCTGCGTGCTCATTTGGCAAAGCGGAATGCCCTACGCGATGTCAAAGAACGCAAGTCTCGACTGCTCAAATATGTCCCAGATATCAGCCGCTCGCTTTTTGGCATTTTGGATGGGATGCGCAAACGAAAGCTGGAGGAGGAGGAAGGGATAGAGCGGCTCGCGTCGCCCCGAAAGAGAGTTGCTGGGAGAAGCCCGGCGAAAAGGCTCAAGTCGAGTGATACTGAAGTCGCCTCCATCATGAATGACCTTTCAAAGGGAAAAATCACAGAAAATACGATCAAGCAGCATTTGTTGGATGCGGTCGAGGTGAATGCCAACGCAGGCATGGGTGACAATGAAGAAGATGCAGGTGGTAATTCCAAGTCCAAGAAAGATGACAGCGACAGGCAGCCACTGTACCTCGTCCCGATATACGACGAGCCAAAAGATATTCAGAACGTCATCCGGCACCCATTGTTTGATTTCTTTCCGATGAATGCGAATTCATAAATGCACTTTCCCTAAAGTCTACATAGTGATGCACACCATGAACAATTACGTGTTATCTTGGTATGAGTCTTCAGGCCGGTTTTCAGAGCACTGAAAGGATCTCGATTACCCGTGTGGACATGCGAGGAATTGCGATCCTAGGAGTAGCTTGTGGAATGCCGATATTTTGAAGAAGTTGTTCATACCATGTGGTGCTGAAGCAGGACAAGCACATTGCAAAATCACGGAAAAAATCACCAAATCCATTATCCTCCCACAGTGCTCAACTTGCGGTTCTTTTCTTTTGTAACTTCTCACAAAAGGAAAACTCATTGCTTCAAGCGGTATCCTCCCGTGATGCATCAACTTGCGGTATCCTTCTTGTGAATTCAGAAAGATACTGTTATCTGGGTAGGCAGGTGAAGTGGTGCCAAGCGAATTCAGGCCAAGAGGGTGTAGTAAGTAGATAACCTTCGGTATCCTTTTTGAATGGTACTGGCCGTTCTTCAAAGATACCAGATAATTATCTGAGTAACCATGTATGAGCATTACCTTTGGCAAAAGGGTTTCAGAGAGATCGAAGATACCGTGACCTACCAATTGGTAGGTCACGGTATCTTCGATCTCTCTGAAACCCTTTTGCCAAAGGTAATGCTCATACATGGTTACTCAGATAATTATCTGGTATCTTTGAAGAACGGCCAGTACCATTCAAAAAGGATACCGAAGGTTATCTACTTACTACACCCTCTTGGCCTGAATTCGCTTGGCACCACTTCACCTGCCTACCCAGATAACAGTATCTTTCTGAATTCACAAGAAGGATACCGCAAGTTGATGCATCACGGGAGGATACCGCTTGAAGCAATGAGTTTTCCTTTTGTGAGAAGTTACAAAAGAAAAGAACCGCAAGTTGAGCACTGTGGGAGGATAATGGATTTGGTGATTTTTTCCGTGATTTTGCAATGTGCTTGTCCTGCTTCAGCACCACATGGTATGAACAACTTCTTCAAAATATCGGCATTCCACAAGCTACTCCTAGGATCGCAATTCCTCGCATGTCCACACGGGTAATCGAGATCCTTTCAGTGCTCTGAAAACCGGCCTGAAGACTCATACCAAGATAACACGTAATTGTTCATGGTGTGCATCACTATGTAGACTTTAGGGAAAGTGCATTTATGAATTCGCATTCATCGGAAAGAAATCAAACAATGGGTGCCGGATGACGTTCTGAATATCTTTTGGCTCGTCGTATATCGGGACGAGGTACAGTGGCTGCCTGTCGCTGTCATCTTTCTTGGACTTGGAATTACCACCTGCATCTTCTTCATTGTCACCCATGCCTGCGTTGGCATTCACCTCGACCGCATCCAACAAATGCTGCTTGATCGTATTTTCTGTGATTTTTCCCTTTGAAAGGTCATTCATGATGGAGGCGACTTCAGTATCACTCGACTTGAGCCTTTTCGCCGGGCTTCTCCCAGCAACTCTCTTTCGGGGCGACGCGAGCCGCTCTATCCCTTCCTCCTCCTCCAGCTTTCGTTTGCGCATCCCATCCAAAATGCCAAAAAGCGAGCGGCTGATATCTGGGACATATTTGAGCAGTCGAGACTTGCGTTCTTTGACATCGCGTAGGGCATTCCGCTTTGCCAAATGAGCACGCAGCTGCTGGCAACAACTTTGAAGTGCACGCTTTACACTCAGCTGTATCTCCGTGATGTCATCTCCAATGTATTCTTTCCCCGTACCCTTGAAAGGAACTTTGGTTGACACGATCGATACGAAGACGCCGATTTTGTCCTTCTTGTGATCAATCTTGTAGCTCGACCACTTGATTTTGCTGTTTGCGACTCTTGTGACCACGTCTGCCCCTCCCTCAAATAGCAACGGGATACGGTTTGCGAATCGGACCACAGTGATGCCCTCTTTTGCATCTTTACCTCCCAAGGACACTGCTGCCTCGACGATGAAAGGATGGCCATCATAGGCACCCGGCTTGTCCCGTGCGGTTGTAACGATATCTGGCTCAATCACCTTTTGGATACCCAGGTTCAGATTGTACTCTCCCAATGGCGATAGGCAACCCCCATCAGGACTCTTGAACAAGTCGTCTGAACTCCGAAGCAGCTGCACTAATCGAGTGATTTGTTTGTCATCAAGTTCATCAGGGCCCATGTCTGCATCAAATGCACTTCCCAGACGCTCAATGAGCTTCTTTCCTACAGAAGGGCTGATGCCGCTAAGATCATTGGTCAGGAATTTGAGCAGAGTTTTATTGCTGGTCCGTTCTAGTAGCTGTTGTACAAGAAGATTGTTTACCTGGATTTGAAAAGCCGCGGCAAAACAGACTGACGTAAGAAACTCTTCACCAATAGCAAGGGATAAATGCTACCACACAAAGCTAACTCACACTGCTTGGATGGTGCTTTACCTCCCTCGCCTGCGCAGGCATCTGCTCCGACCGACGCTCGAATCGCAGGTTCATGCCCTTTTTCTCGTCAGACCGATTGGTATACGCCATTTCCAGCCGCGCATATGGAGTGATTATTGCAAGCTGCTGCAAGTATTGAACGACTCGAGACTTATACGTAGTCCAGTTACCGGCAACAAGCACTTGCATCTCTGTCCCAATCCACTGTTCGGTATTTGTGTGCTGTTTGTGCTCAAGAACACGCGGGGCGTTCTTATAGATGTCTTCATGAGTGGATACACACATTTTGCGTACGGATTGAGTGATACGTAGTGCCATGCTAATCCATTCATGATGCAATCAGACATCACTCACCAATGTCCAACACGCAGGAGCTGACCTTGGCCCCAACCTTCCTCTCCCCCTCCTCGGTCATCAAGCTGCCGCCTCCTCCTCCCCGTACTCCCTTGACGTGGCTGGTTTTGATCCTAATTGGCACTCCTGTACTCTTCTTGGACCATATCAGCGCCATCTTTGCGCCAAGACCGAACTTTCCGCGAGTTTGACGTACTCCATACTTGGATCCAGAGAGCACCCTCCCTAGCAAGTCTGGGATGGCGTCGTGGGCCATACCACAGCCGTTGTCGCGTACTGTTATTAGGAAGTAAGCCTCCCCCCCAGCACGCTTTTTGGCGCCCTTGCCCTTCTTGCCCTTGGGATCGTCCTCGGCAGCAGCCTCTGCATCTTCCTCTGCCTTCTTCTTCTTGGCCGGACTGCTGGTGGGCACCCCCCTCTCCTTGTTGAACTGCGCCTGCGTCATCTCCTCGATCGACACCGTGATATCGGGCAAGACATTCACCGACTCGCACGCGTCCAGGGAATTCTCGATCAGCTCTCGAAGCGTCGTGTAGAGCGACTTCCCGGCATTGTCGAACCCAGCGATGGACTGGTTCTCGGCGAAGAACTCAGCCGGCGATTTGGATTGTTGGACCTCGTCCTTCTTGGACGAGGACTTCTTCTTTCCGCCGCCAGTGCTCTTTCTTGGTGGCATGGTTTATGTCAAATGTAATAATTTGTTGCGTGTCTCTATCTCAATAGCTGATATGTTGCCACCACTATACTGTCCTTTCTCTGATAATACGTGAGCATCCTCAGTGGATAACCCCAAATGCCCAGCGGGAGATCAGCCAAGCTGAAAGATCACCAGCGGGCCCGTTCACTCGCTTTCTGGTATTTACAATATCAACATAGAGCGAGCAGAGTAAGGATGACGAGTGTTGACAAGTACTGGCATCAGCGCACGGCATCAAATATATTCATCCAGCTCGAAGATAAACAGGCGAAGTTGCTGCCACCCTCGGAGGATTGGAATGGATTGCAATCTATTGCAATCATGCCAATGCCAGCGCCAATGGCAGCATGTACATCACAGAAGTATTTGTGAAATCATGATCTGTAGACCTGCATCGAGGCCAATCTCTCTGCTTCTTCCCATCGATTCTCATCGATTTATGTGCGACGAGAGTCGAAACATCAAGATGTCACGAAGTCCGCCACAATATTTGTCTTCATCATACCTCACTACCTCGGACTCGGCCCTCGGCAGCGCCCGGCGTCGCATTCCCCGCCAGAATGCCCTGCTCCTAATAATCTTACCTGTCTTCCTCCCTTCTATCGTGCCACCGGAGTGAGGTTACCATTAGAGATGCTTTCCACGTGGAAAATTGGAACAAGGGAATAGATGGGGGGATAAGGCAGTTGATGGGCAGTAGTAATCTCACGATCGAGATGTTCCTCTGAAATTTGTCCTGAAGAATGTCATTTTAGACAATGTCAAACACCAATGACGATGGGCGTCTCAATTTTCTCTCGCCGCAAGCGAAGCAATGACATTCACATCGCACGGAATGATTCCACATTGAAGAACACGTCGTCATTGGTATTTGAAATTATTCGTCACTACGACAAATTTCAGAGGAACAAGTCGATCTGACTATTGGGTCATGTTATCCCCCCATCTATTCCCTTGGGATGACGACGCTGACGATGATGGTGATGGGCCGTTGTTCGTAGTTGACTCCTCATAACGCAGTCCTGGTGGGCAGGTGGGTGTTGGTTGCATCGGGCTCTCCTCTGGGTCGCCGGTTTCTTAACGACGCGTCGCCGCCGACGGACGGGGGCCGCGCATTGCCGACACAACTTCTTCTTCGACAACGACAGCGATGAATCACGCGACGTTCCCATCGTCCGCGGGCAAGATGAAGATGGCCGGGACGGCCGTCGAGGAGGCGCGCTCCTTCAACGCCAGCATGATGAACGGCGACAGCGGTGGCGCCTTCGTCGGGGTCAACGGCGTCAACCCCGCGTTCGCCCCCAACTTCAACTCCAACGTGAGCGCGACTGACAACAACAACAACAGCGCGATGCAGGCGAATCAGAACCAGGCGAGGAGGCCGTCCAAGCGCCGTCCCTCCGAGGGAGGGCAGGGGGGGAGGATAGTCACCGGCCGGTCCTTCAAGCGCCTCCGCTTGGACCACGTCACCTTCAACAACGACGCCAACGCGGCTCCAGGAGGCGGTCCAATCTCCTCGGCGCAGTCCACGGGGACCCTCTCCGTGGGGACCATGGGCGGAGACCTCGAGTCGAACGTCGAGGACCTGGGAAACGAAGGCGATGAAACTTTGGGACCTACGGCCAGCCAGGGGGGCGCGATCGGGGCGGGGGAGTCCGCGGCGTCCTCGTGGGTGGCCAGCCTGGGCGGGAACAGCACCAACTTCCGAAAGAGGAGGATGGCCGGAATGCCCGTGAACAATAATTACACGGAGGGAGGGATGATGAACGGCGTCATCGCCAGCAGCAACAACAACAATGCTCCGTCACAGTTCCAGCCCCACCCGTCCGACGAGGACGACGCCGCGACGTACTCTGCCATGACCACGGCCGCCGTGGCTCCCAGACACCGGCGCCGTCATCACTTGCAGAGGGGCAACTCGAACAATTACAACCAGAAGAGGAGGGCGATCGGGTTCAAGATGGACAGCTTCGGGGCGGAGGGGAACGTCGGCATCGACGAGGAGCTGGTCATCGAGGACCTGGACGTACCCGGCTCGTTGCTGGCGAGCGGTGTAAGTGAGGCCGCGGCGGGGTGGGGGATGTCTTCCAAGCCTCCTCCGGTGGGGCAGATCCCAGATCCACTGCTGGCTGGGCAGGCCGAGTGTGGCTACCAGTTCACGAGCAAGCTCGAGGGGATGTTCAACGACATGCGCATCTCGAAGGAGACGGCCGAGAAGTACCGGGGGCACAAGAAGGGCCTGGTCAACGCCGGCGCCGACGCCAGGGACGCCCCCGTTCGTCGTCCAGGACGGCCGCCGCGGCCTCGGGCGCCAACGCCGGCGACGGGTCGGCAGCTGCGGCCGGGGCGGCGGCGTCGTCGAGCCGCGGTGGGCTCGTGGACGGGTCCGCAACGGTGCCAGTGGCCGTGGAGGAGGACCGGAGGCACCTCCTGGAGGCGGCCATCGTGCGCATCATGAAGGCGAGGAAGATGCTCAACCACAACGACCTGATGGCCGAGGTGACGAGGCAGCTGTCGGGGAGGTTCGTGCCGCCGCCGCAGTTCGTGAAGAAGAGGGTGGAGAGCCTCATCGAACGGGAGTACCTTGAGAGGGACGAGGGGGACAGGAGCGTGTACCGCTACATGGCTTCAATGAGAGACTTGTTGGTTCTGGGAGTTGTATTGGAGGAAGGGATTGGACTCTCAAGATAGTCGAGAGATAGAGGGTTGGGATTGTGGAGATAGGGTGTATTGTTTAGAAAGGTACTGCGCTGCACTGTGCTATAAGTCAATTTATGACTGTTATTCCTATTTCTCTCTTTGTACACTTCTTTTGCCATTGCCAAAACCAACCAGGTATCTTGGCTCAGTGCTACAACTGACATCCATGGGGACGGGAAAGTTATGATTCTGACACAACACATCTTCTCTAGCAAGAGATCAAGCAGGAGCCCGGCCGAGACCTTGCCGTTGCTGTACACCAGGAGCGTGGGCATCTGGAGCCCGGCCTTGCCGTACACCAAGAGCATGATCGGCAAGGGCAAGGCCTTGCCGTACACCAAGAGCATGGTCGGCAAGAGCAAGGCCTTGCTGTACACCAATAGCGTAGGCATCAAGAGCCCGGCCTTGTAGTACACCAAGAGCATGGCCGGCAACAGCAAGGCCTTCTCGTACTCCAAGAGCATGGTCGGCATGAGCCCGGCATTGCCATACACAAAGGACATGGGCACCAGGAGCCCGGCCTTGCCGTACACAGGGAGCATGAGACCCCCGTTGTTCGTACACACCCGCCCCCCGTTCTCCCAGCAGTGGACAGCGCCAAGCTCCTGCACCCTATGCTCCTTGCCTCCCTCT
>JALLOV010000198.1:0-12450 GCA_036939655.1 Thalassiosira allenii | reverse complement strand
AGACGATTTGGTAATTTTCGTATCAAGGGGCTATTTGTTAGCCTTACTACCCATAATTGCTACCTGCACTGCGGGGCTCAACAAGTTCGCTCTTGGCGGCCTGAGAAGCCTGCCGGTTCCGATAGTATCGTTATATGTGCTGCATTGGTGGCCTTCAAGGCCCACCACTCAATTCCAATACCACAAGCAACCTGCACAAGTTCGCTCCTGGCAGTTTTAAATGCCCACCACTCAATGTAATCCATCGCGCCAAGCGCTGACCAAGAAGATCTGCCTTGACCACTTGCCATTCGCTGAGAGGATGAGAGGATTTGTCCTTTTACCTCCGTGGTTTTCGACATTGATTCCTACTCCTGCTTTCCTCACTGACATGTGTTCAGATCACTTTTGCCCACATTGTTTCTTCACCCACCCTGATTTCCTTTCCGTTGGCATATGGCGGACATGGCCCAACTGCTTCACAGACAGCCAAGCCATTGGAGGCACAAAGGTGCGGCTGTACTAGTAAAGTCTCTGTCTTTGTCATCCATGAGAAAGACTGGTACCGAAGCCGCTAGCTTCGCTACGTGTAAAATTTTAGAATACCCGTCGTCATGAAAAAAATCATGAGCTCAGAAGGCCTAATAGAGACCATGCAAAAATGACCGATGTCGGCGTCGAAATAGACAACTTCAACCTTTGCCGATCGACTTTCGCATGCCCGTCCCTTCAAGTTCGACCCAATCCTCGTACCGAAACGGCTTCTTGGGCTCGGATCGGTGCTCTGGTTGTTTCGTTCGAGCGCTGCACTACAGCCCATCGATCGAGATGGGCTGAAATGGGCGTTCGAGTCGATGGCCGAGAAAGGCTTCCCCATGCCCCTCTCAAACCGGCCAGGCATCCCGCTTGCATCAATATCATTCGATACTGATGTCCGAGGCGTGATGTTGTGCTTTGTGGCGATTTTGGCTCGCTTCGTTCCGTCGCAAATAGTGGTCGACACGAAAGAGATAGAGAAATACCTTGGCTTTCAGAGTCACAGGATGCAGTCTAGATATACTTCGACGAGAGAGAGAGAGAGAGAGAGAAGACTACCTAATGTTCATGATAACAATTAAGCTTACGCCTAGCTAGAGCGTTGGTCTGCACTCTGTTCGTGTTCAATTATGAGCTCGTTTCAATTTCAAGTTGCTCATTATTTCTCTGGCGGCAGAGAGCCTCCCGGCCGTCGCCGCAGGCCGCTCCCGCCCGGCCGGCCTTCATCTCTCGCCTCATTTTTCTTGTTCACATCTCGTGTAGGTTCAACACATTACCATGGCAAACAGCGGCACCATGCAGGTCTCGGCAGGGATACTCATCGTCGGCCTGGGCGGGAACAACGGCGTCACCCTCCTCGCCGGCCAGATCGCCAACCGCAACGGCCTCTCCTGGGAGACGTCCAGTACCGGGCGCATCTCGGCCAACTGGTTCGGATGCCTCACGCAGATCCCGCCCCGTGGCATCTACGGCGGTGTGGGCTTCCAGGGACGAGTGCCGGGCCTCGCTAACGCCAACGACGCCGTCGTGGGAGGGTGGGACATCCGGCCCACCAAGCTGGGGCAGGCGCTGTACGAATGTCGTGTGCTCGAGCCGGACCTTGTCCGTCAGGTGCGGGAAGAGATGGATGGGACGGAAATCATGGAGGGCGTGTGGGACCCGTCGTTCATCGGGGAGTCGCAGCACGAGACGGCGACGCACGTGGTGTCCGGCGAGGACAACGCGTCGGCTCGGGCGAGGGTGGAGCGCATTCGGAGGGATATCCGGACATGGAAGGAGAAGAACAACGTGAACGGTCACATCACCGTCATTTGGTCGGCGAGCGTCGAAAGGCCCTCCAAAGCCGAGTACAAATTGCCGGATGAATTGCTGAGCGCAATTTATGACGATTCCAACGATGATGACATCTCGCCGAGTATGCTCTACGCAGTCGCCGCGGCACTCGAGGGATGCTCCTTCGTGAATGGCGGGTCTCAGAATACGCTCTCGCCGGCCATGAATGCCCTCTACGATCAGTCCTATCGCAAGGCTGATGCCCCGAGCTCGTCTGCCATTTGCAAGTTCGCTCCATACTCGGCAGATAGGGCCTACTGTCTTGGGACGGACTACAAGGCTGGTCAGACAAAGTTCAAGACCGCAGCCGTCGAGTATTTGAGAGCGTTGGGTCTCTCGCCTCGTGTAATTGCGAGCTCCAATCATCTTGGCAATAACGATATGCTGAATCTGACCACAAAAAAGACATTGAACGCCAAAATGCGCGTCAAGTCTGACATCTTTGGGCCGTGGCAGGAAAAGGACCTCGACCATAAGGTGACGGTGATGTACTGCCCCTACATCGGCGATGAGAAACGTGACTTTGTAGAGTACACCTCGCTCGGATTCTTGGGCAGCCCGCACACGATGGTGACTTACACTCGATGCATGGATTCCATACTGTGCGTTCCACTGATGGTGGATGCCGCGATATGGTGCGACTACTTCGTGAACCACGGCGTGTCGGCAGGGGATGCCGCACGCGCCACGGCATACTTATTCAAAGTGCCCGAGGGCGAAGCCAAGGGTGTTGATCCGGGATTCTTCCATCAAATGAAAGAGTTAGAAGATGTGCTTGAGAAAACGGCCGGTGGCGGAAATGATGATGACATCATTTCTTTGGGGTTGAGCAAAGGTATCATTACCGAGGAACAGGCTGCTGCCTTGAAAGGTCTGGCTGCCAAATGATAATAGAAACTCAACAACATGGCCATGGATTTACATGAGTAAAGAAAAAAGGAAGCATGTTCATATATGAACTTGATTTGGCGCAGCATGTAGTGCCACAATCCTACAGCAATTCCGAGCATCATCATTGCCTGACTTCTCCACTGAAGTCTCCAAAATTTGTGGGCCGCTATGGGTGCCCAAGGTGGGTGCCTTTCCTTCTACTTCAAATCATTTTGATCCTCGGTAATTTTTGCTCTGGGCATGTGATTGTCCAAGAGACAAGGGAGAAGAGCTTCAGCTTCGAGCTGGGAAGAGCCAAAAGAGCTTAGTGCCCCTGTTGGATACACAATTGGCTTCCCGCCAATAATACATGAGATTCCAACGTACAAATACTCCTCCCCGCAAATCCTACTATTGATTCCAACGCAGCTTCACTGGCTGACCCCCATACCATCACCATCACCGCCTATCACCGCCCATGAAGAGGACAACCTCGCCGCATGCACCATCTCGGAGCGACCGCTCTCTAGAGAGGCAACCCTATTCCATACGCAAATAGTATCAAACTATCATGTACTATGCGCAAGCATTCATCCCTGCCTTTTCTGGTTTGGGTTTGGGAGGCCTCCATCGAGCGAGGGTTGCACCAAACAGAGAAAGAATAGCACGTTCGCCATCATCGACGAACAAACGCCGCCGCTCGCGTCCAAAAACTTCTACGAGCAGCGGTTACGCCAACGGCCGCGGCTCGAAGCCGAAGTCTCGGCGAAAGCAGCCGCGGCTGCAACAGAATGAGCAGCGGCAGCAACAGAAGCAAAGGCAGAAAAGGATGGTACCCATCAGTGAGGCAAAAACGATGGGAGAGGCGATCCAACTGGCTCGAACGATATCGGACCATCTTTTCATAGCCGAGACAAAATGCTGGCTTCCCACCGACGACGACCTGCCGCCCCATTTGCGTTCGCAACTCGTGCACCACGAGAAGAGAAGGAGATGGGGCAGCCAATTGCTCGCCAGTCTGGGGCAGGCGGCGTTGTCTTCTTGGGAAGAGGATCCTTTGGAATTGATGCAGAGGTTGTTGTCGTCGGAAGGAGATGAGGGGGCAATTTGGACAGATGATAGGTTGGCAAGGGCGATAATGTCTGTGGCACTCTCAATGGAAGTCGACAACGAAGAGGAAGCGACAATCGATCGCCCGGAAAAAGAAGGTGTTTGGATCACTGCGGCTCTGAAAGGACTGCATGTGCTATCTGGGTGCATTGCCCCAACGGCTCCTTCCTCTGCATCGCCGCAAGATATGAAGGCCTGGACGGACGTCCATCGTGGTATTTCTACCCTGATCCAAACTGCAGACAGGCTGTCTGTACACACATCATTAAGAGATGCAGTTGAAGTTCGTTGGGCGATTCGAGGTTTGGTTGTGAGATTGCAAATGGCAAACGGCGTCTTATCACATGCGGATGAATATCCTACCGGCCTCGATGATGGATCCATACTCGACTTCACCACACCCAATCTGGATGCTCGAACGTCCAACCTCCCATTCGACATCTTCTCGCACTGCCTTCCCTGGCAAATGAGCCCAGTATCACCTGAGAGCGTTTACTATGGTTATCCCACTCAAGATCTATTACCCAAGCTTCTCCAATCCATACCGTTCCACTTTGATACACTCACGACACGAACGGGCAATTCGGTCATGGAAAGGAGGGGCACGGCATGGCTTGCCGAGGATGGGATAGGGGCCCTCGCCTATTCCGGAAAGCTAATGAGACCGGCCGAGGTTCCAGGGGTTGTTAGGGAGGTGATGAGAGAAATTGAGAAATGGTGTGTGGATCAGGGACAGAGCCAGCCGTCAACACAGATTGTGGACATCTCATCGTCTGATTCTTCATCAAACGCATTCGTTGAATTCAAATGGGATGACGGCGCCTCTGCTTTGCCCTATCAAGAGCTTGGACAGTTTACTCAGCTGGAACAAAACTCAGACATGTTGACCAGCTTTTTTGACTGTGCTTTGTGCAATCATTATCCTGATGGAGACTCGGCCTGCAAGTTCCATACCGATCCAGAACACGGAACACATTGGCACAGGACAACCGCGGTTGTGAGCTGTGGAACGTCACGAGGGTTTGCATTCAGACCTATTCCTGAATTAAGTTCTTGGAGCGAGTGGGATGACGTCAACCGAAACACCTTGATGAGGGACGGGCAACAAAATGACAATACACCTACAGCATTGCAACTGTTTCCGGGAGATGTGGTTTTCATGACCGGCTCGTGCAATGACCTCTTTCATCACGCGGTGTATTCCTCACAACACGATAAAGCTGGAGTTGACAACCGCGGCCGCGTGAGTTTAGTGTTCAAGAGAGCTCTGGATCGTGGCGGCGGTAAGAAAGGCCACGGGCTGGCAGGTGAAGGGAGAAGATCAAGGAGGAATAGAAGGCAGTAGAACAATCCCTTGTGCACATGTTACAATGAACTCCTCATCTGTTATGGGCTCTTGCGAATCTCTCTGATGCTGTTGCGAAGTCTAGACCAGAGCTGTCCTCTCTCATAATCAGAATCAAGAACAAACTCTGGTGGGACCTCACAGCTCACCCAAGAATCCCCATCTTCAACTCCCGCGAACATGTTGTTCAGTTCCTGCTCCGTAAATGTCATGTAGTTGAAGAAGAACTTGCATCGGTCCGGCTCGATAACTCCAGAATCCGCAGACTCCATGGCCGATACGATCCCGCCCTCGAATATGCCGGATGCTCCAATCATCGTGTCCGATTTGACCGGACCATCCGGACCTCCGGCCGAGTGAAGCAGCATTGCGGTATCGGAGCCGTCATACCCACCCCTAAAGAGCATGTTGTCCGACAAGCTCCCCATGACGTTGGGACTCATCTCTCCGATGGTGAACGCGGTGGGATGGTCGACGACGACTCCCCGGATGATCATGCTGCTCTCGTTTTCGTCCAATCCGATTGCATACACGAACACCGCGCTCCTCATCAGGAAGTGATCGTACTCGTGATTCGGCGCAACCAGGACGCAACCAGGACGGATGATGGCATCCTCTCCGGCACCCAAGAATCTTATTTTTCCCGAGTCCTCATCGGCATCGGTCGGGGAACCATCACTGGCCATATTTGTGGTTGTTATCGACCCATAGCGAGTTCGAGCTCGATGCACATCAGATCTTTGTCGCTGAGTCGATGACGGATGGTGGCCAAAAGCAGATGAAGCATCCAGGGTGGAAATATACACCAGCCACGCTATCGAGAACGTAATCATGATGAGCCAGTGGTCTCCAAGCTTGGACGAACGATTGCTACTGTGGTCGTCGCCGCCTGCTGTGCGGAGCACGGTTGCTTGGGAGGTGGGTGAGATGGAGATTTTCTTAGGGCATCATCGGCGCTTCCCGCCATTTTGGTACTTCCCGCCATTTTCATTTTGGCGCATTGGTCGGCGCTCACATCTTCATTTCCGCCGGCAGGCGTCGCCGCATAACTTCCTCTCCTCCCCCTGGCCATTGCTATCAGGAGGCGCTTCCGCCCAGCTCGTCCTTGGCCCTCGAAGGTATGTGGCTCTGCGGTCGGGCTGTGCGGTTTTGGGGGTCGGCCGGAGTTGCTGTTTTTGTCCACGTCGCATAGAGATCTCGTGCCATCTCCGTCGGAGGCGCCGTGGCGGTTCTCCGCGAATGCCCGGGATTTTCTTACGTAGCCGGGGGCGCGACAGCCACGAAATCTCGTAGATGGCAATGAACGACGCTGGCGTCCACACCGAGGCATCAGATGCGCCCAGGTGACTGATAAATGCCATTCTATGTGATGTCTGTCCCCCCTTGTCGTCGCATTGAGGCTGGCGGACCGATCTGGTAGGCTCCCAGAGCAAGCTGGGGAGACTCGGAGAAGACAGACGCCGGGCTCGACGCCGCAGCACGCCGCAGTGTCGACCCGGACACACATCAATTCGAAGGCGGGAGACTCAAACCAAGCTGTGAGAGTCGAATGGAAGTACTTGCATCTCTTGCAATGGGGACTTTGTTTTCACAGGACGGGCGCTGGAGTGCACCGTCATTTTCAGAGAGCCGATTATGTTGCATGTGAATTATTTTCGGAGCCACTGCGGGTCGTCTTATTGCTTGTTACTGGATCAGAGCTTGCTTTTGTTCACCAATCTATCCCATCCAACTCATAACACATCATATGCACCCTTGTTGAATTGTTGCACAGTGAGCAGGCCATAAAGATGTCTGCCAAAGCACCCCCAGAGCTCGGGGTCGGGGGAGAGCCCCCAAACATTACAGAGGCAGCTGCCGTAGCTGCTGCACAACCAAGCAGCGATGCCGATTCACCAGCTGATTCGAAGCCCAAGAATCCCAAAGTTGCGGCCTACGACCAAAAGTGGCTTGAGAATTTCGAGCTGTTAAAGCCCCTAATCAAGGGCGACGGCGCCGTTGACTACTCTTCTCTCGACGAGGAGGCACACAAGCGCATGCAGAATTTCGTCAAGCACCAAAGGAAGGCTTACAGGAAGCGCGAAGCCAATGAGCAAACTCCCATGACCGATGAGAGGTACAGGCTGCTCTCCGCCGCAGGCTTTAACTTCAAGCCGACCGAAAATTTCAAGGCCAAAGGTATGCGAAACTCCCTGATGCGATGGAATAGTCCACTGTTCACTTTCCACTGTTATCCTATTGAATGCTCATGCTTGGCAATTTATCTTTTCATTAGCTCGCCCACAGGAGAACAAGAAAGCGAAGGTAGATGCGGACAAGGTCGAGAAGAGCAGCAAAACTGTGGAATGTGTTGAAAGAGCCGAGCCTTTGAAGAAGCCGACATCAGCCACGAAGGCAAGTGCCAGCTCCGACAGCAAAATGCCTGCAAAGAAGAGTCCACCTGATGATTCGAGCTCTGACAGCGAAATGTCAGGAAAGATGAGTCCCAAGCCAGCCCCCGGTTCGTCGCCAAAGCCTGATGCTCCAAGCTCTGATAGCAAAATGCCAGCAAAGAAGAGTCCCAAATCTTCGACATCTCCTGCGGCGCGCAAGAAGTCTGGCAAACCAACTTATCTCGAGATGGCACACGACGCTATTGTGACCATGAAGGATCGCACAGGATCCTCAGTGCCCGCTATCAGCAAGTGGATCATGGCAAACCACAAGCATACGCAGGCTGTTAATCCAAACAGGTTTAAGAGTCAACTGAACCAAACAATCAAACAGGGTGTGAAGGACGGTCGCTTCACGAAGGTGAAGAATAGTTACAAAATCAACACCGAATGGGTCAAAAAGCAGAAGGCGGCTGCGCGCGCCAAAGAGGCAGCGCAGAAGAAGGCTCAAAAGGAGCTCGAGAAGGCGAAGCAGAAGGCGGCGGAGCAGAAGAAGAGGGAGGAGGAGAAGAAGAAGGCCGAGGAGGAAAAGAAACGCAAGGAGAAGATCCTGACCCCCGAAGAGAGGGCCGAGATCGCGCGCAAGAAAAAGGAGAAGGAGGAGAGGGAGGCCCGCAAGAGGTACATCGAGCAGCAGCTACGAAAGCGTCGGTATCCCATCGAGGACACGAGACTTCACAGCGAGGACAAGGAATGGGGAGTGAAACCACCCAGCAAGGTTGGAAAGCGCCCGGTCTTGCCCCACACGCTGACCTGCCTCATGGCGCCCCATCTGCGTGCGAACGCACCCAAAAAGTACCAGGGTCCCGTCGCGAACGCCTCCAACTCCGGGAATGGACCGTTGCTCGGGGGACACAACGAACGTGGGATTATTACTGATGCCATCCACGTGTATCACTTCTTTTGTGGCGACGTGGGCTTCAGTGATGAAGACTGTCCAGTGCCCAAGTTCCCAATCAAAACACTTTTCTATGCGCTGGATGAAGTGAACGGCAACGCCAAGTCTGCGAAGAGTCTCCCTCCTCTCCTGACTCATCTCTTTGTCACTGCGCTTCGCATGTTGATGACGCCCCGGCATGCCTTTGCGATCGATGACAATGGTGAACCAAGGGATGCCAACCTCGAGCCTGTAGACCTGCGACTCGAAGAAGATCTCTCCATTTTGAGGGAAGGTCTCAATGCCGTGTCGTGGTCGCAGATTTGTTTCTTCTACATGGATCTCATGGAGCGCTACTACACCTCAGATATGTCCGTTGAGGATGGCGTGTTGCCTGGGGAAGGCAATGGTGACTTGGACATGAGCTACTTTTGGAGCAAGGACAATAAGATGGATGTAGATGAGCCTGAGGCAAAGGAGGAAAGTGGTGATGAGTTGCCGCCCAATAGATACACTGGATATCTGGGTGACCCAAATGGGGTTCTCTCCAAAGCTCACTGGAAGCTGCAAAATCAGAATGAGCCGTGGACTCTGAAGGCCGACGAACTGATGGCCCTGCTGAGAACTCTCACTGACGACATCCTAGCAAGACGGTCCGACCTAGCCGAAGACATTATGGGCAGAGGTGCCAAGCTGTATGAGCTTTCGAGGGCAAAGCGAGCCGCTGTAATGAAGTACAACAAGGTCAGATTGGCTTACGAAGGGCCCAAGAAACCAGCCTCCAAGCCAAAGAAATCTGATGGTGAAGATGGCAAGGATGACACCAAGACAGGGGAGCAAGCTGATGCTGACTCGAAAGAAGAGAGCGAGAAGCCTTTCAAGCCGACGGCTACGAAGTCGCAATTTGAGAAGGCCGAGAAAGCCTACCATAAAGCTTGCGAGGCGTATGAGAGTGGCCTCAATAAACTGATTTCGAGGACCGAGCCAGTTGGCTTTGATCGCAATTTCAACTCAATCTTTTTCTTTAGGCACGATCCGTCGATGCTGCACATTGAGCAGCTCAAGCAGTCATCGCTTCCTTCCGAAATCAAAAGTTTGGGACCTGAGTATTGTCCTTTCGTGAGTAATATTTCTGCTGTGCTTCTTCTGCGCAATGGCCCGGAGGAGAAGTCTCAATTAATTTGCTCTCCTTCATTTTTCGCAGAGCTCTTGGCATTTCATCGACACAAAGCCGCTGTTTGAGCAGTTTCTGGAAAGCCTCGACACTCGCGGAACTCGCGAGAACGAGACATTCAACATTTGTTCCAATCTTATCGTGCTGAAACGTCGGCTTCAAGATGAAAAGAAGGAAAACACTCGCGCCGTGGCAAGAGAACGCGAGAGGGAGGAACTTCAAAGACGTTTGGAAAATGCTCAGAGCGCTTGCGATGCTGAGGATGGGAGGCGTAGCGGGCGGTTGGCAGGCATGGCTCAAGGTAAGACGTAGCGGGTGGCTGGCAGGAGCGGAGGGCACAAGATGTGCTCAACCTTTGCTCAACTCGGGCTAATCTTCCGACTTATCTCAACTTGCGCCCTCAAGGTGAATTGAAAAAAGTGGAGGATGAAATCAAGCTCATGACGAGGGCACACGAAGAGGAGGAGAGGCAGGAGAAACTGGGCAGAGAGAAAGCCTCCGATTACTCTTTGTTAACTGGGTTACAGCTGGTCCAGGACCTCTTTGTAGGTCAGAGAGCAACAAGGAGCAGCAAGAAGTCGGACAAGGATGCCGAAAACGAGGCCACTTCTCTTGCAAATGTCCCATCACACAAACTGTGGATGGATGAGCGAATTGGAGGGAATGGCACCCTGCAGCCGCTGGTGGAAGCTTTGCTATCAGTTGAATCAGCATGCAATGATCTATCGCCTTGGGCAAGGCATGATATCACACGTGCAGCCTGGCGCAAGCAGTTGAGTGATGCGTCATGTGCTTGGGCTATTGACTGTGTGATGCAACTTGGTGGTCCAGCAGCCGAGGACGCGGATGCAGATGAGGATGGCAACCCACTAACCAGCCCAACCAAGAAGCAGAAGGTTGAAACGATGATCTCAGGAAATTCTGTTGCCAGCATCGTCAGTACCATCAAGGTGTGTATTTATTCCTTCTTATCTGAATGTTTGGGAAGCAGCCCCAATAACACTCATTCCTACACTGATTCCAATTCCTCAGAGTTGTTTGAAGGATTTGGAGACCCGCATCTTCGGTAAGAAAGCGCTAACTAACTTTTAGTGCCCCATGCTCTTTGACATTTTCGACTAACACCACATTCCTGCCAAACTCAGAATTCTCATTCAAGAAGAAGACCATCGAAGAAGCTGACACAGTTATCGAAGATGCCTCATCGGATGAGGATGAAGACGAAGAGCTCAAGAACCGCAAGAACTGCTGGAAGATCAAGATCAATGCTCTAAAACGTCTCCCGCCCATTCGCACTGCCCTCATTCGTGACATTATTGTCGCCGCCATCACCGTCGCTCGCAAGTCTCATAACAATATTGTTGCTGCAGAGTTGAAAGCTGCTTTGCAATTGCTCCGCCCGACGGCATGTGCTGAAGGCAGGCTCGCCGCGATTGAGGTTCTCGAAAAGCACGGCGGATATGAAGGTGACGAGGATGAAGATGTCGACTTTGATGAAATTGCGGCCACAGCGGGGAATGCAACTACAGCCGATGAAGCAGGCGCTGAGATTGCGTCATTGCTCTGTGATGAAGTCAGGATGATCAATGGGAGTGTCGGCGGCGATGACTTCGCTGACGCTGGCGATTGGAGAGAGTCTGTAAGAGACTGCAAGTCCGTTTCAAGGCTTGCCGTGTTGCTGCAGTCATTCCTATCAAAAGCTTGTGATATTCTGAGTCAGCTCAAGGAAGAGCGCAACAGCCTCGATTCAATCATCGGCCTCAACGCCAAACGTACCTCGAGGTCTTCCAAAGCTGGCATTCGAAAGAATCATGATTCGAGCACAGCGATATGGTGCAATTCCCAGCTGACTACCAAGCTTGTCAAAGGTAAGTGATAAGTGTTGTTCACCTGCTCCTGTGTCAACTTGATGAGATCTAACTCATATTCCTCCAATTCAAGCCCGGGTTAAGGGATACCCTTGGTGGCCTGCACATGTCTGCACGCCGTTGGACGAGGTCGTCGCTGAGGCTCTGGAAGGAAGCGGATACTTGTTGATTTCGTCGGTTGGCAACCCAGGCATGTTCCTTATTTCTGAGAAGGATATGGTTGACTTCTCTGAAGAAACAGAGGAAGACCTATCAAAGTTTGACAAAACTATTGTCGACGAGATGCAGGAGGTAAGATGGTTCGTATTGCCAGTACCGAAATCTTTGGCATTTAACTCAACTCTAACAATCCGTGGCTGGTCACTCACTCTCACAGAGCATGGCAATCGCGAAGAAGCTTTGGCGCCTTCGCAATCGTGGTGTGGCATCTCCCTGGAGGAAGAAATCGAGGCCTCGCGTTATCGAGGAGAAGAAGACAGAGCATTGAAGAGGGGCGGGTCACTCTCAACTCGAAGAGTGAGAGATTCATTCTGATGGAGGCACTCACAGGTAGTATGACTACCAAAAGAATTGACTTGGGCGGTGTCATACGACTGTGACCGAGTACCGAGATGGAGGAAGTAGAAGCTAGCAGAAGCCACCAGAAGCAGAATGTTCAATTTGGTTCATGAATAATCTAGAGATACGATACATCAATTTGATTTGCAAGCAGGCTGCTTGCTCAGGAGTCAGGAGCAACGGAGCTAGGTAGATCATTACCTATCAAAAGAGCATTGACACTTGAATCATGCTTGAACCACTTCTATTGAAGCAGCAGCGCAGACAGGAGGCAGCGGAGCTTCGTTCCAGCGGTGATAGAGTTTGTCAGATATGGCATAGCCTTATGTCCAGCCCCTCATTAATTGAAGAAGGAGGAGAGATCGGAA
>JALLOV010000197.1:0-12479 GCA_036939655.1 Thalassiosira allenii | reverse complement strand
GAATTCGTCAGATCAGCATGAATGGATACCTATATGCATTACACTTATCCACGTATGACCGGATGCTAAATGTTGTTTCCGCCTCCTTCCCGAACCTACCAAAATTCCGCCGACTCGTCCGACGATGACATTTGTTCGACGACGCGCGATCGACAGCCCTCGGCGATCGGCGCCATTCGTGAACACTGCGCCATTAAATTCGACCTCTGCCGATTGTCTAATCCCAAAACTTGCACCGGCGTCGATCGCCGCCGACTTCATCCTAAAACTCGACCGTCAATAATCTTCCATCGTCATCGTTCACACCGTACTATACCGACTATTGCTTCCCCGTGCACAGCCCGCTGGGGGGCCTCGGCCCTCCCGAGTCCGCCATGCTCAGCAGGCTCTGGATCGTCATGAGGAACGCGCTGAGCAGCACGATGCCCCCGATCGAGAAGGCGATGTAGGAATTGCGCTGGTACTTCTGCATCAGGTAGAACAGTCCTATCTGCCCGACTAAAGTGGCTACGAAGCCGAGGACGAGACAGACCGCGGCGTACTCCATGTCGAGGAGGCCGAATACTACGAAAGACGTGGTGGCCGTGAAGGACGTGAAGAGGATCATGCAGGCGGAGCTGGCCGAGGAGACCTTCGGGTGGACCCCCATGGCGAGCATCAATGGTCCCTTGACGATGCCTCCTCCCACGCCGAACATTCCCGCGAAGAAGCCGGCGGCCGTGCATATGATGGGGTACACCACCGTCGCGCGGGAGTCCCACTTGATGTCTCCCTCGACGTAGGGGTAGCCGCACCGTTCCTTGATCTCGTACCTCCTAACCAAATAGGAACGCGCGAAGACGGACACCAGGAGGATCCAGCCGAGCATGATCCCGTTGGCCGTCCAGAAGGAGGGGCTGCCGCACCGTATTCCCAACGGGGACTTGAACGCCCCGCCTCCCTTCATGAGGTTGATGAACAGTACCACCGCAAAGGTCACTATGAGGACCTGGAGGTTGCCCACGGGGATGCGGCGCTCCTCGTCGAGTATCCTCGCCAGGTCCTCCTTGTTCTTCAGGTCCACGGCGGATGAGAAGGAGGAGTCGGAATCGTCGTCGCGGTAGGAGGGCTGGGGCTTGGCCGCTCCGTTCTCCTCGTCGTCCGCTCCCTCCGCTTCGTCGTCATCGCCATTCTCTGCATCTCCCTCCTCGGCACTGGGTGTGTTGGACACCTCCATGTCCCCCGGGTTGTCGCCCTCGTGACGCGCCACGTCATCGAGCAGAGCCACCGCCTGCCGATCCTCCTCCTCCTCTTCCTCGTCCTCCTCCATCTCTCGCGCAATCCTGGTCAGCTCGCTTTCTTTGGTGCCGTCGTCCCTGACCCTGGCAACCCCCTTCTCGGCCAGCATGGCCTTGGTCTCGGCCTTGTACATCCTGACCGCCTTCTTGAGCGTCTTGTACGCCGTAAAGCTCAGTAAGGCCACGAGGCTGATGACCAGTATCGCCTCGGGCAATAGCTTGTTCAGGAACGCGCCTATCAGTGCGCCCGCAATGGTCAAAGGCTCCATGACCAGGATGAGATCCCAATCCACTAACGGCCGATCCGCCAGCGGGTGGCGCTTCCTAACATTGAGAATGGTGTTGGCGCACGCCCCTCCGAACACCGTGATGTTACTTAAAGGAATGGCGTGCTTGGGACTGAACCTCATGACGAGGATGTAGATGGGCACTAAAACTCCACCTCCGCCTATCCCGCCCCCGGCGGCTATCATGAGGCCGAGGGTGGCGAAGAAGAACCCGACTTTGTCGGTGTCGTCTAGCGGGAGGAGCTTCTTGTGCGAATGGGAGGATTTGAGGAGGCGGTGAGCCCGGTTGGCGAGGCTGCCGTAGTAGGTGCCGTCGTCGAACAGGGGCGGGGCAGTATTGGCTTCTTCGTCGGCATAATTGTCGAGATCGAAGTGGAAGGACGGGGACGACGCTTCTCTTAACGCGAACGCCAGCGTCGCCGCGAGCAGGGAGACGGAGAGCAGGATGGAGAGACATATTCTCCGTCGGCTACGGCCGTCATCGGCCGCGGCGGAGGCCGCTACCGTCGTCGTCATCGCCATGGTCATCGATGGATGAAAAATGAGCCAGTTTAGTGAACCGAATCACGACGGGTGAAGAGAGGACCAAGATTTGAGGATTGCGTCTGTCCGTCTTTTGTTGCAATTTACGGGGTTTGATTTTCAAGAGAACAGTGTGGGCACAACAGTGCAAAGCAAAGATTTGAATCCGTCGTGGGCAGTTTCCCAAGAGGGGCAAACGACGGGTGACGATTGTGCCCGTATGTCCCATCCCTTTTCAGCGGGAAGCTTGGCGCCAAAAATTGTTACTGAGAGTTGGGCTTCCGCTTCCCACTTCACATTTCCCATCCTGTTCCCATCTCTTTCCGATTCGATGAGAGCTCTGGCCTCTCTCTAGAGAGGACAGCGAACAACAAAGCAAAAGCAATACCATGGAAGGCTACCGACGCGAGATCATCGGGGCGGCGAAGCTTCGCCTCGCGACCGCCAGGCGGATGATGGAGGCCGCGACGAGGGAGGTGCGCGAGGCGGAGGACTTCCTCCGGGAGACGGAGGAGCGATGCGGGGTCATCGTCATCGATGCGGATGAGGAGGACGAGGATGAGGAGGACGCTTCCGGTGGCGGCGGCGACAGGAAGCGCCGCAAGGTATTGGCGTCGCCTGTGACGAATCAAGGAAACAACAATATCTCAAATCATGCAGAAGCTTTTTCTCGACGTGAAGACTACAACGTGGACAGCACAAGAAATGAGAACCCAGCTCTTGGAACCGTCGAGAGGCGAAGGACAGCATCTGCTGCCGATTACCACCAGAATGATGATCGAAATCGAAATGAACCAAGCGAATCATCATCTGCTCATGTAGCAATTTCACTCTGCGATACATTCGTCGAGCAGAAGAAGGTCGAATGCAAAGCTGCAATTGGCAAACATCGAGTGCAGATTCTGGCGTTACTGCGAGAGCTCGCCGCGGTGGGATGCTCGGAAACGTATCTCCACCGCCGAAACATCATACGACGGTGTAGCAGGATGAAGATGACCGCCGCATTCGCTGCTTGCCGGGGCAGGCTCATGTTGGGGGCGGACGTTTGCATCGACGACATCCTGGCCAGGGCGGAGGTCGAAGCGATGATGAAGTTCGCTCGAGAGAGACCCAGTCTCGCCCTGGAGGGTTGCGGGATACCGGAGGCCGACGGCACTTACAAGCCGTCCGCCAATCCGGGCACCGGCGTCATCACGTACGTCAGGATTGGCAAGTGGAAGTCATTGCCTGCCAAGTTCACCATTCAACGGCGGGGGCAGGGCCAGGCAAAATATTGGTGTCTTGTCGTGTCCGGCGCTGTAGCAGGCGGCCATCAGGCACTTTACAAGGTCCCATGCGAGGAAAAGGACAAATGGCTGCCGCCGATGGACGGGTGGGTCGTTTTTGGCGAGGAGATACCTGCACCGGCACCAACACTTAGATTGATGTGTTGAAGTTAATACTGCAAAATAATGAGCTCAGAGAGTCGTATCTTGGGTTGAGTGCCATAACTCCAGCCACATGTGACAAAAATAGTTATAAAACTCAGGAACCAGAATACAATGCTGGAGATTTGAAGACTGATGGTATGATTATTGACTCTAAACTAACTGAAACTAGAGAGGTAGTTAGTAGAAGTAGGGTTACAAAGCGAGGCCAACTCTACTTGTTCGCTGTTTCTTCACGCGCACCCAACGATTATGAACGCACAATCGTGCCCCTGTACCGTCGTTGACCACGACTTCATGAAGACACCCAGCTCCTCATGTGCCCAAACATCCCGCACGCTGTATTTTCCATCTTCGCAGGCCAGTCCTTGCAGGTCCGAAAACTTCGCAGTGAGCTCGGCCGCCTCCTCATCACTGTTCATCAAAAGTACTGCCACCCTCCCGCTGCTGAGCGGCTTCGACAGGTACTGATAGGATGGGACGGCCATTGGGAGGAGGTTCCTGCCGGTGCTGATGAATGGAAAGGGATCGTAATCATTTATCTCGTGATCGTACTTCTCTTCTTGATCCAGATGAACCATCATTGGCGATTTCTCGTAGACTCCCCCGCTGTCCCCGGCGTACGCCCTGTTCACAGCAATAGCTTCGCGGTTCGATATAACACCCCAGATGAAATTATTCACTTCGTCGTCGTGTACGTCGTGGCCCAGGATGAGCGGAGATGAAACTACGCACCACGCCCCAAAGTGCGACCTTGTCTCCGCAGCGCTCAACCCCATCGCTCCATCATCTGTCCTTCGTATTCCCACCTGGAGCATGTCCGGATACGCCCAGCAACCCGGAACGCTCGCGTTCATCGCCCTGTATTTCTCCACTGAATCCAAATTCGCCAGCACCGATGCGTACGACAATTTTATGTCCCCGCTGGTCCTGTAGTAATTGAACGGACAGCCCTCCCTCGGAGGCAGCGTCGGGTTGGGATCGTTGCTCCGACCCCAGTGGCAGTTCTCCACCACGATCGGCCTATCCGGTGATAACTCTCGTAAATACGTGTCGAAGAGGGCCAGGTCAGTCTCGCCGCCGCACCCGTCGAGCTTCCACGAGTCGAATCCCCAGTACAGAAAGGCCTCGACGTCCGATCGAATTTGGATGTCGCATTCCGATTCACTTCGGCAGTGATCGCTGCATATGCAGTTGTTGCCGTAGAATCCCGCCGTCAGGTTTAGCGAGTGTGCGCGATCCGCCATGGTCTTCAGGCCCGGAAAAGCCGTCAAATTGACCAGAGGCCTACCGAAGTTGTCGTGGTAGTGCATCCCCGCCGCGGCAGAGGGGGAATCGCAAGCCTGCCAGCCGTCGTCCAACCCCACATCGCAGTAGCCAAGGTCGCACAGCGACGCGGGTGCGCCTTCGTGATCGACCCGGGAGCGGTCGACCATCCCGTCCATGACATGCTCCGGTAGGCTCTGCGAGACGTCGGGGCCGTACTGGTTCCAGCTCCGCCAGCCCATGGGCGGGGTTAGGGCGAGACCGTTGTCGTTGGACGTCGCGGTGGGCGCGCAGCCGAGGACCAGGACCGCGGCGACGACGGCTATCGAGGCCGATTGAGACGTCGTCGGTGGCTTCATGGCGAATTGCAACCACGCTTGCCGGGAAGGAGTCAGGTGGCGTAGAGTAGTCCTTCACCTGGGAACTCCTACGAAATCGCGCGCCATAAAGAGACCAAAATGCTAGGGCTTCTCATCCATCAACTCTTTCCTCTGGGGCAGGAAGCAGAGTAAATAGGCAAACAAATGAAGAAGCAATATCATCATGGAAGTCTACCGGCGCGAAATCATCGAGGCGGCGAAGCTGCGCCTCGCCGCCGCCAAACGACAGGCGGCGCTGGCGGCGCAGTCGATGGAGGCCGCGGCCAAGGAGGTGCGCGACGCGGAGGACTTCCTCCGGGAGACGGAGGAGCGGCTGGAGGTGATCGACGTGGACGCCGCGGGAGACGCTTCGGACTCGCAACGCCGAGGCGGTGATTCTGGCGGAGGCGACGAGAAGCGTCGCAAGGTGTCGATGTCGCCGGCGACGTATCAAGGGATCAATGATGGCACTTCTTATGCTTATGCCAGCCCTGTGGCACAGCCCGTGGCCGCCTCTAGTCATGCATCAGCAGCTGCTCGACGGTACAACTCTCACGCAAACAGTGCCAGAGGTAAAAACCCAACTATTGGACCCTCAAAGAGGCGGAGGAAAGTATCTGCGGCGGAATGTCGGCATGATGATCGACATAACTCACGGGGTGAATCGGCGTCTGCTCGTGCAGCAACGAACAGTGTGTCACGCCATGATGTATTCGTCGAGCAGAAGAAGGTTGAATTCCAAGCTGCAGCTAACAATCACCGCGTGCGGATTCTGGCGTTGCTGCGAGAGCTTGCTACGGCGGGGAGCCCCGAAACTTACCCCTACCGCAGGCACATGATACGGAAGATCAGCAGGTCCAAAATGACGGCCGCGGTAGAATCTTCCCGGGGCACCATAGTGATGAGGAAAGAGATGGGCGAGTACATCCTGGCCAGCGCGGAGCAAGATGCCATGAGGCTGTTCGCTCTAGAAAGGCCAAGTATCGCCCTGGAGGGTTGCGGAATTCTGGAAGCCAACGGCACCTACGAGCCGTCCGCCAAACTGCACGAAGGTGTCCCGGCGTACGTCAGGAAGGGTAAGTGGAACTCGCTGGATGCAGACTTTATCCTTCAACGGCAGGGGCACGGCCTCGCGAAATATTGGTGCCTGGTTGTAGCCGGTGCCAAGGTAGGCGGCTTTCAGATACTTTACAAAGTCCCATGCGAGGATAAGGACCAATGGCTGCCGCCGATGGACGGCTGGGCCGTGCTGGGCGAGGGGATACCTGTACCGGCTCCAAAACTCAGATTGCTCCGTTGAAGTGGCATGTGTATCTTAAGGTTAAGTGCCGTAACTCCAGAAACATTACAAAAAACTGGATAGTACAAAAGGAAACAGATAATGCTTAAGATTTGGAGACTGATGGAATTCGAATGATTTATTGACTCACTTGAGAGGTAGTAGAACTAGGTATGAAATGGTAGAACTTCTCTGTTAGTTCTAAATTTTCATTTGTAAGTAAAAAATGCAAAGTCGTTGGTGGCTTGTGACACTGACTCATCCAGCACTGCATTTATGATGAGTTCAGTAATTCCCGCAGATCTTGTATACATACTCAGGGGCAATTGAAATTGTGGGTGGAGATGAGGCTGAATAACGGACTAATGAACGGTCAATTGACGTATGAATAATAACTACCATAGTAACACCTTGGTTAATGGGACCATTTTCAAGACTCCTCATGATTGCTTGCTCTCCTACCAAAAATCAGAGAAAGTGGACGCGGCATAGCTTCATCCAGAAATTCGCCGAGGTCTGTGGTGATAGTTCCATCTGGTGGTCTGCCAAAGACTTCTGCAGGCGCGAAATCAACAACTTTCAATAAAACATCATCAGTCTGAATGGATTCATAATGCTCGCAATCAGGAGTGATTTCCTTCACCACAAATGTGTTGAAACAACATCCAAGCAACAACCCAGACGTGCCTCTGCCTCTGACTGATAAAGTTGCAATGCATCGGCAAATTCTCGCCAATGAGGCACCAATCGGTCATCATGAAGCAGAAGTAAGTCTTCATCCTCATCGTCCGCATCCCGAGTATCCCCTTGCGGGCAAATTTCTATACGGAAGTACTTCCCACTTCGGAGACGGCAGGTCGTCTCTTTTAGCTGTTCAAGAAACGAATTCATCGATTCAGCATACTCGTCGTCGAATCCAAGTTCAATCCAATGGCTGGTTGGGATGGGAGGCGCCGAATATTCCCATTTCTTGCCCTTTGTCATCGCCCATCGCCTGCAGAGTCCTCTCCAACGAGCCGCACCTCGCCTCCAGGAAATCGTGTCGAGGTAGCTCGTGACTCAGTCTCTGTTGTGGGACTGGTTACAGCGACTGTTACATCGCCAGTCCTTCGCTAAGGGTTAGAGCGAACTAATGAGGGTTAGCTCAAGTGTTACAAGGGATAACCTCCGTGGTATGCAGTATTGGTCAAGGGTTAGTTCTAATACCGCGATTGGAGTTTCTATCTCTTCCCTTGAAGTAGAGCGAGAGGCCTTTCTTATGTAAAGGTCATCGAGCGGTCATTAAGACGGGCATCGGTCTTTTGGAGAAAGGCGGCCGGTCATCGTGACCGGCTCTATTGCCCGTGCAGCGTTGTGATGTCGCGCGTAAGGCCTTAATCGGAGTTCTCATCACAAGAAAGGCCGGAGCGGCAATGCAACAAGATATCACCGTGTCACAACATCAAAATGTGATCTTAGTGACACCGGTTCAGACGTCGGTACACAAAATGAGATCTTAGTGATACCGGTATGTAGGATAGTCCGTGGGGAAACTATCTTGGGTGATACCGCGGACGATATCACTGAGAACACCGAATTGTTCTCTGGTGTTCGAAGTGCGATAGCAACCTCTTGCTCGCGCGCTTGCGCTTGCTTCGAGAGGTTGGATTCTGTTTTGTTAGAGCTAGTTAGGCGACGAGGTCGCCAGATGCATTTATCTCACACCTAGATAGCTCTGGCTAAATCAAAAGCCAATTACATCTTGAAAGCTCTCTCCTACTCTCCGCCTCCTCCACAGGACTAGTGGGAGGATTCGGACCGTCCTCTCGTCGATACCTCGCTTCCGCACCGTCACGAGAGGTTACGAGCCCAAACGACGGGTCCGTCTCTGCCAAAACAACTCCGAAAACAAGTCTAGAGTGTCCGGCGCTCGGCCGCCGACATCATCGAGGTCCGGGTAGCTCCCGAGACCGTCCAGAGTCCGCCGACAAGGCTAGGGTACGCCGACCGGCCAGCCTGCAGCACGCCGATCGACCGCTCGCCGCCGAATGTCAGACGACGGCAGCGCAGACCCCCTGGACGCTACACAACTCATCATCTTCGTACCGAACGACGACGGCAGCGTCTCTGACCGCTCGTTCGATCCAAGTGACCTGACGCCAGAGTCCGAGCGGCGTCGGATAGCCGAGAACCCAATGAACGATCCCGAAGCGGCCGATGAAGGCCAACGGAGGGACGGCGGCGCCGCCGAGGCCGCGCCGCCCGAGGCGCAGCCCGACCAAGTTCAAGAGCGCGCCCCTGACGTCCCAGCTGATGCCGCCGCCGTTCCTGGCGAGCAACAGCTTCTCCAAGATGCCCCCCAAGACGAGGGAGGCCTTCCCGAGGTACCGCTGATCGGCGGCGCCGATCCTCTTGCCCGAGGAGGCGAGGGAGACCAGGGAAGTCAAGGCGATCGCGGGTCTCATCAAGGCTCACATCATTCGGCTCCACCCAACCTAGGGCAGGGCCATCAAGGGATGGGACTTCCGAACGTCCCGCCCCTCGGACTCCGCGTCAATCCTGACGGATCCGCGCAGTTCGATCCATCTGGGGGATCAATGGCGTCCTTCGACTCCTACAGGGCGTCCCAATACTCGTACGGGGGCGGGTACTTCAACCAGCCCGACCCGTCGGCGCAGTGGTCTGCTGCGTCCCCATCTCAGATGGGATATAACTCCTACCAGATGCATTCCTCGGCCACCATGTTCGGCGACAGAGGGGAGTATTCCTCCGTCCCGAGCCTCGGTGCCACGACCATGGGCAGCGGCAGCTACTTGCCACCCGTGACGTCCATCGAGGTAGGGCCAGGAGGAGGTGGTTATGGGAACGGAGGGGCGGCTCGTCCACCGCCTGGAGGAGGTTTCCCAAATGCACCTCCAGTGCCACCGCATATGAATGCTGGTGGCCAGCACGTCCCACACGCTGGAGTACCCTTGGGCGGCGTTCAGTTTGCTGGAGCCGGCGGAGGGACTGGTGTAGGGGCAGGAGGCGGCGCCGGTGGAGGCGCTGCCAACATACAGCCTGGAGCAGCAGGCGGCGCCGGTGGAGGCGCTGCTAATACTGGAGGAGGCGCTGCTGGAGGCGGCGCCAATGCTCAGGCTGGAGCGGGGGCCACGTGGTTTCAACAGCAGACGAATGCCAATCTCTTTTCGGCTACGTCTGACGTGCCACTTCATGTCACACAGTCCGTGCAAGGAGTGATAGTGCCCAAGCATCGGCGACTGGAAGGTACCGAGGAGGGTCTTAGGATCTATGAGAAGGCTACCAGAGGGATTGAGCCGAAGCTTGGGGTGCCGAAGCATTTCATTAGGTCCACTGAAGGGGAGGCTGAGTCAGGCAATGAGACCAAGGATAGGTTTCTGCAGGAGCAGTTTGCCACATCCTTGGAGAAAATAGAGATGTTGCACGAGAGAATGATTCAATATGATCTTATGCGCATCTTCACTGTCTCCTCTCTTTTGCCAGGCCTGGACCTCACCACTGTCACCAACATCTCTCTGATCTGGGCCAATGATAGCATCAATATGATGCTCTGGCATGACAAGATCCCCTGGCAGACTGCCTGCTACTGGCAGCTGTCTCTGAATCGGAGGGTTCCTGTTGGATCTCATGATAGGACATCCATGGAGTGGGCTGAGGTTCTCATTAGGAATTCCTGCACTCAAGACTTGCGTGAGCGGGTAGACCTGACTTATAAGTCTATCCATGTTGGGTTCAAGGGGGCAGTCACATACATGTGGTGTGTCTTCAACGTCTTGTTTGCAATGTCAGATAGCCAAGCCCAGGTGCTGAAGAACTACTTCAAGTTCTTTGCATCTAAGGGGCTGAGGAAGTTCCAGGGAGAGTCAGTTCCCAGGGCTTCTGTGGCGTTGATGGCGGCTGCTAGGAGACTTGAGGCTGTGCGCAAGTTCACCAGCGATGAGGTTAAGCATACGCTGGAGGGGCTTTGCAAGTGTTCTGTGCCTGAATTTGCTGAAGTGTTCAAGGCCAGGCTGGTCCAGTTTAATGCAGCCAATATTTTGCCAAATGACAGTTGGAAGTTCTATGGAAATCAAACATACTTTGAAACCTTTGACAACATCTGGCTTGCAGCAATCCAATATCACAGCATTCTCTCTTCAATTCCAGGCAAGTGGAACATAGCCAAGTCGGGACTGCATGCCGCGCGCGACAGTTCCAAGAATACTTGCTGGAACTGTGGGAAGCCTGGCTGCAGGCCTTCTACATGCAAAGAGCCACTGGATCAAAAGAGAATTGAGGAGAATCGCAAGAAGTGGAAGGCTGCGAATCCAAGGCCCAACAGCGGTAATCCAGGCCGGGGGACCCCCAACCCTGGTCGTGGTGGCAATCCAGGACGTGGCGGCCGCGGGGGTGGCCGTGGAACTCCTGAGGCGGGCAATTATACTCGCGATAAATGGGGGACACCTACTGATGGAAGGGCTGATTGTGTGTGGCATGAAGGCCAGCCTTACAGCTATTGCAGGGATTGTAGGAAGCAACAGCTGGGATTCAATGGCTGGAACCGCACACATCCCACCAGGTGGCATCAACTGGCGCAGCGCCCTGATTATTCTGTGCTGACCACTCTTGCTGCCGTTGAACCTAACAACAAATTGGTGCTGGCTGTTAGAGGGATGGGGACCAATGGATCCACTGGCCCCGCCGCCGGCGCCCCGGGGAGCGTGGCAGCATCTGAACTCACTGGGAACACTGGGGTTCCTACTCGCATTGGGATCATCAGGAGTACCCAGCATGGATCGCAGATGTTCCAACAATATGTCAATAATGCTCCTTCGGAGGAAACCAGGACCTATGTGGAGAACATGCGACGTGGGTTGGGGTTAAACTGAGGCGGCTGTGCGCTGGCGCAGTCGATCTCTTTGCAAATCCAGTTTGGTTGTTCATGTTGCTCATCCTTGGTTCCCTTGAGCATGGGGTTCATGCCTTCTTTGCCTGTCTCTTCTATCTGAGACTGCCAGGGGAGGCTCAGGCTCCTTGCTTGCTGGTTCATTTCATATTGGTGTGTGTGTCACTGGGGGACATCCCTTCCCCTAAGGTGCTGGTTCGGAACTGGAAGACTCGACTTAGGCGTGGCTACTTCAACATTTGCCGTTGGGTCACATTCCAGCGCTACCTCACGTTTTCCGTTACTAGAGATTCTGTTGGCAATATCAATGGTTTCCAGACTAATATCAATGGTTCTTGGAAGTCGCGCCGACGTTCACGGAAGAAACGAGGGAAGCTTAGAAGTTTTCGCCGTCGTCGTCTTGCTTATCCGCTTGTCAAACGTTGCAGGACACGGCGCAGTAATCTGATTCCCACTCTTGATGGCCGATCTGTACCAACTCTGGCCTCGAGGAGGCATCGTCGTTGGCAGGGGAGGAATCGAAGGGCCAAGCAGCGCTTATGGAAGCGTCGAGTGGTGAATCATGAATTCTTCTTCAATACATTGGAGAGGAGGTCTATTCGGAGTGATGAGTCCTGGCGGCGGAGTAGCTGCCCTAGCAAGGGACATAGGTCGTCATTTCGTTGCAGGTTGTGGAAAGGGAGCCGGCCTCGTAAACATCGGCTCTGGATTTCACGGCCTTGTGAGGTTCCATTGCGAAATCAAGGGAAACGGCATCGGTACTGGGTCCCCAAACCTCGCAGGGATTTCAATGACACTGGCATTGATTTGGACGTCTTGGATTCATTCTGCAATTCCACAGATTTCCTTGCTGCTGTCACAATGTTTAAATCGTTTGAGGAGGAGGATCATGCGACGCGAGCACAAAAAGTGGTGAATCGCCTCATTGGACTGAGATCCAACCTCTTCTTAACTCGTGTGTTGGAAGCACAATCCCCAGATGGAATGGACATATCAGAGGGAGTGACGTCTACTGATTTCCATTTCTGTCCGGTTGTATGGGACACTGGCGCCTCTTATGGTCTGACACCTTTTAGGACTGATTTCATAGACTATGAGGAGGTTGAAATAGAAGTTCAGGATATTGCCCATACGAACAAGGTGGTAGGAGTTGGAACGGTTATGTGGAAGCTGACTG